>JAANQP010000636.1:0-89124 GCA_011320165.1 Fusarium protoensiforme | reverse complement strand
GGTCGACATACCTAGGTAGCATGTACCTCGAGCTAATGTGCCAGCCGTCCATTGTCCCCCAGCACCTGGGCCAGGGCGTCTCGTCGGGTCCCTTACCTTAGCCCACGGCCAGTGGCTGTGAATGGCTCACATCGCCAATCTCCAAGCCGCCCGTTCGTCGTCCTCTGCTGCGGCAGGGGTTCTAGCATGCTTGGATCCTTGAATCCATGGGAGCAGCTCGCCGGGGAAGACGGGAGACAGGGCGGTGTGGGATAGATGGCAAAGCTTGTATAAGTCAGTGGCAGCTCACCGTGGAGCAGCATGGACAGTGACCTGTTCGTCATTGATCTCACAGGTTATCAAGCTTGCCCCCTTTGCATACCGTGCGTGTCCACCAAGATGCGTTGCGCCTCGGAAAATAACATGCGCATGTTTCACTTCAAATTCTAAAAGTAGGTACGAGATAACAATGAATACAAATTCCCAACGAGATACAGAAAGTCCTTGGTGTCTGTCAACTGACGACACTTGACCGCGTCCAACACCGCAGTTCTAGTAGAATCCCTTTTCATCACAAGTAAAAGTACATGGGCCAGTTTTAACCTCGAGAGCTCGAAATCCCCCTTTCCATGCCCCGACAAACCAGAAGCAAGCATCCTCTCAAAGGCGAGTGGGGGGTTTAGCTGATGAAGCACAAGCAACCCAGGCCGAGGTAGAATACGAGCAGCGGGTAGACAGCAATGGCCACTCGGTTCTTCACCACACCGCTTCCGCCCAGGATGCTAACACCGGCGGCAAGGGACCAGGCAATCAGAATGATGTAGACGGGGATGCGGGCAATCCAGTGGAGGCCCAGGGCAGACATCATCGCAGCGAGGACCAGAGGGAACAGGGTATAGCCAATGATGCAAACGCTCTGAGCAAAGGAACTGCATGACATGTTAGCGAATCCACAACACACGCAAAAGGAAGGGAACTGGGTCAAGACGAACATGTTGCCTCCCAGCAGCTTGATCTGCAATGTCACCACAGCTTCACCCAGCCAGATCATGGCAAAGACACCGCTAAACACAGCATCCCTTTGGTCGCCGCGAGCAGTAAAGCTCAGGAGGAGACTGAGGAGGAGGCAAAAGATGAGGGGGCCCCAGAGGTCCCAGTCGCGTAGACCAGGGGTCATGTTGCTCTGGAGCAGAGCCTCAGCGTCCACCATACGGCTCGCCAGTCCGGTCAGCTCCTCTCTCGTGCCCGAGATACCGGCACCGCGGATGTTTGAGTACGCGCCACGCAGACCCCCCTCAGAATCGAACATGGTGCCGCCCAAGAGGTAGCGCGGGTACAGAACCTCCCTCAGCTTGGCCCATACGGCAAGCAGGTCGCGACGCAGGGTGTCCCATACTGACTCGTCAATCGTGTTCTGGGGGGCTCGTCGGTCTTCTCCGGGGATTCGGGAGGTCAGGTAGCCTTCGTTGAGCGGTTGCGATGATGAGCTGGAGCCGATGTTGCCTGACAGAGGCTGACGGGATGAATTGGTCGCAAGGGGGTCATCGAAATCGTTGAGATCAGCTATGCTGGTGTAAGCTTCCACGAGCACTCAAGGAATCTACAACCTGAAAAGGCCAGCTGAAGCAAAGACTGTAACCACATACCATCGTCAGGATCAATCAGATCGTCGTCCTCATCCTCCAGGGGTGGGTTGGCATAGTGCCCTCGAGCGCTGGACGCGGACATGGTTTAAGCTGTCTGCGAGGGTGGTGGAGATTCGACGGTGGTTCGTAGGTTGAAGGCGGTCGTGGGGGTGCCTTCAAAGTCTCGCGATTCTCCTTGTATCGGATATTCGCTGCAGTCGGCGCTCGAACGATGTCGCGGCTTTGATGGTTGAAAGTTGCTGAGCGTGAAGCTGACGTATCGCTCTCTGCGAAACTTCCACGGTTGCCTCTACAGAAACAACCCCTTGACGAAAGGTGGCCCAAGCTTCTAATTGGCCACAACCAATCACATGCGTCTGCCAACCCAAACCGGACACGGTACGTACATTCCCACCATCCCTTGAAATCCAATGCTAGAGGACTTTTTAATCCAGTCCAGTGCCTTATCAAGACCAAAGAACCCGCGCCTTGCAGCATGGAGACAAATGCTAGCCAGACATGTTATTGGCCGACTTCTTCATAGGGCTGGGTTGGTGGAGGATGGGATGGGACGTCGACAGCAAATCCACTCCGTCTCACATCACGATCCATTCCCAGGAACAAAAGACTTGAAACACACAATTATCATTTCCGCTATCGCTCGAATATTATGGGTATCTAGGACAAATTCTAAGAGTTCATCACTTGCAACAAACACTGCACCCGTCCCCAGGCAGCTCCCTCGAATCCAGGGTTTCCAAGTCTGCTGGGGACGATGAGGAGCAGCATCAAGACGCCAACTTCTATGCTCGTCATTCTTCATTACATTACCTTCCTTGTCCTTTGACCTCTCGCTTTCCAAAATTGTGCATTAATACCACCCGTAACGATGGTGCTGGGGGTCCTCGGCCAGTGTCGAGGGTATCTGAGAACTCCCCAGTCTGTGGTGCACGTCACTCCACCCGTTCAGCGGTGGAAGTGTTGATGTACCCATGTAATCCGAAGGGGCCGCCGCCCTCGAATTCATCTGCTCCCTGTAGCAGTAATCTTGTGCCAGCGCTTCCTGGCTTTGTTGAAAGGCTGGTGGTTGCGAGTACCATTGGTTTCCACGGGTTCCATAGCCATTCAGGGAGTAGCTCTCATATCCCATGCCAGATGTGCTGTGACTTCCAGGCCCATCCGGATGATAGCCTGTAGACAATGAATCCCGTCGCATGAATTGCGCCCCTTGTTGTTGGCGCTCTCTCGCCCAACGTTGAGCGGCTTGGTTCTCGGGGCCTTGATAGGATGATTGTGCTGCAGCAGGATCCCAAACGGGAAGACCATCTGGTGGCTGAGACTCTCCCATTGGTTGGCCGTGACTGTATGAGGCCAGATTCCCATTTATTCCCACGAGAGCCCAGGCGAACACAGCGACGTCTCGGATAGACCGCATCAATTGGTCGATCGGAGGACCTCCCGCAGCTTTGACGTTCTCTCGAAGTGGCATGTGCTGTGGCAGCAGTGGAGGTCGAAAGTTGTACAAGACTTCTGGTGGACACTGGGGTTGGATGGGTTGCTGGCCCCATGGAGCGGCAAAGAGGCCGTTGTCGAAATGTGAGGGGACTAAGGGAGGGTGCAGATTCGGGATCTGAGGTCTTGCTCGACGCAGTATGACGACAAGCCCATCGGAAGTGCACGAAACAACCGCCTCCAACTCGACAGACGGGGCAAGTCGCCGTCTTGGCTGACTACGGGCTCTTCGAGGGCTGGGGGTAGAGCGTTCCATCGGTCGCGGGGATTGCGGCGTGGGAGGCGTTCGGTAGCTGTCAGTCTGGGAGATGGAAGCCATAGCTGTTGAGCTTGCAGTCCGTGATTCGAACGATAACTCGTCGTTCAAGGAACCACCGTCCCGCATCTCGACGTCTGCCTCAACCTTGATCTGAGGGCTTGGCTGCTGGTTAGAGTCAAGGTCCATGGCTCTATCCAACTTGACGCCACCTCCTTCCGAATCGCTGGATCGTCGGCTTTCGGGCAGATGATTCGGTTTCTTTGGTGTTAAAGACCCGTGTCCTGATGTGCTTTGGTTTCGAAATGGTGTGATAGAGTCCTCCTCAAATTGCTCGTCTTCCCCCTCTGCGTCCTCTCCATCGTCCAATTCGTCATCACTAGCTTCGTTCTCAAAGTCTTCCGGTCTTCGAGGGTCTCTTGACCAGAAGCGCAGATATGCAATCGAATCGTTGGCTTTGGCACTTTCAAGGCATTTGAAAGCGTCGTCCAGTGAGCTTTCTCGGATACACTCATAGAAGCTCTTGTACTGAACTTGGTCGGCAGACACACCAAGGATAGAGGCAATGGCTTCGGTAGCGAACATGACAGTTAGGGTCCGGGTAAATCGATTCAAGATGAGAGCCGCCCGAGGCTCGCGCTCCATCGGTGACATCTTGAATTTAGGCGACAGGTGTTCCAACATATGATAACGCGGGTCTCGGGGGGAACAAGAAAAGATACGTCGAATCTGCGGTGCTTCAATAGCACGCCCTGTATCTCGGGTTAGTTTCTGCCATATGACAGTGTTGACCGAGCATGACAGCTTGATCCATCGAGAAACATACTCTCGCTCTTTTCACCGCGGCGATAGATACTAGTACATGCGACGAGGACATCGTGGACAATGGTGAAACAGCATTCACAGCTTACCCAACGGCCATCGCGAGAGAGGATGCGTGCATAGTGCAGGACGGCAGCCTTGTCCAGCAAGACGCCACGACTATGCACGGATCGGGCAAAAGGTACCTCGTCGGGGTGGAAGAAGTCGAAGCTGGACCTGCCGAGCACCTCATGCGGAGTGTAGCCAAGGATGTCGATGACGGACTCGGACGCATAGAGGATATTTGCATCCGGGCCCAAGTCTTGGGGGACGTGTGTTAGAGAAGTGGCATCATTGGGGGCCTGGGAGTGGTCGACGCGACTCACTGTGTATTGTCATGAAAGTCTGCTCCATGAGGGGTGACGGTGCAGCAGCTGCGAGCTGTGCGGAAACAGTTTAAGTGGTCTGTCTGCACTTGTAGCACCTCACCAAGGTAGATCAAAGGGAGGAGTATCAAGTACTGGCTTATGCCACTCGACCACCAGAGGCGTTCTCTCAAAAGGGTATCAAGGGCGAGAGCAAGCTGCAATGCGGGGGACTCGACCGACAAGAAATAAAACCAGAGTCGAGGGAGGATTTGAAAATGTGGTGTAAGTGGGTTGAAGCTCCAACCATGGATATGTATACCCCGCTAAACCCAAGGCTGTTTCTTTTGGTGTCAACTGCCAAGAGTGGATCAAGTCGGCAGTAGGACCAGGGCCAGCCCGGAGGCTTCTGGGCACAAGGGACGTGACGGGCCTGGCAGGGGGGGGAGGATTTGAGTGACAGGGGCAGGCAATGACGGCCGAGACCCCGGAAGACGCGGGAAAAGGGACCAGAAGCCAGAGGGTCAAGCAAGGGTGGGCGCGTCGGGGGACGGTCAGGGTGATTACTGATCCGTGGCGGTGCGGGCTGCGGGTACGGGAGGTTGGAGGTGGACGAAGCTACCGCAATGTGACAGCTCAGGGGATGTCGAGTCGTCGAGTCTAGCAGTCTTGGGGTGGAAAAAGTCTTGGTACGGGACGGGAATTGGATGGAAGGGGAGGAAAAAAAGGGCGGTGGTGGCTTGTCCGAGAAGTGTTGTTTTCTCGCGGCACCTGGGAAGGGCAGGGCAGGGGGAATGGGGAGATGAGAGTGGGTTTATGTGTCTGCGTGTGTGCGGGCAGCGCAGCGCAGCGAACAACAATACTTGAGCAAGACAGGAAGAGATGGAGGCGAAGGATGATTGACGGCGGGGACACCTCCAGCTGTGAAATTGATGACGACCAGGGTCTGTGGGAATCCAAATACGTCGGCAGGTAACTAGGAAGACACCAGGGCCGGAGCGACGAGCATCCGGGGGACGAGAGACGACAGCAGCAAGTAGGAGAGCAGCCAGATGAGGTCTGTCAACAGGGAGCAAAATATGAAAAATGAGATCTTTGTTCGTGGCTCGACCAGGGCCTGGTCGGCCAAGTGAAGTGAGAAGTCAGATGGAAATTGCGGTCGCGGAATTGTGCAGCTGGGCAGGGCGAACGGTCGGTTGACAAGGTCGCACACCTTTGAACTCGACGTCTCGAGTCTGCCCTCTCTTGTTTGTTTCTTTAATGTCGGCTTACTGCCGTATCCCTCGACGCGCCAGAGACGACCGTGTCAAGAAAACGTCTGAAAACGCCTTCGACGACAGGGCTATCGTCATGTCAAGCAGCAGCGCAGCATACGAAGCAGCAGCAGCATATAGATGGATGCCAGCAGGTTCCACTTCCAGCCATGTACTAGGTATGTACGCAAGCGCTCGCGCGCGTTACGTGCAAGGTACAACCCACAAAGGCACAGGATGTTGCTTGCAGCGATGATGAGGAAACCCCGATGTTTCTCGGATGCACCCTCGACCCTCGTCAAGGCCGGGCTCGGCGGAGGGCTGTTGGAGCCTTTAGGGAACGGCGAGAGGCTGCAGGGCAGGGGGATTTGCTTTCTTCGTGGCTTGACAGAAACGAGGGGTGTCAAGGATGGCTTGTAAGTGGAGGGCGGGGATGTTCAAGGTCCCATCAGGATGCGTTGCGTCGTCGTTGGGAAAAGCAAAGAAGCAATCAATCAATGCATTCGGATGGGGGGAGTCGGAGACAAGATAAAACGCCAGCTGCCAAGAGAAAGCAGCAAGGTCAACGGGCTGTCATTAGCAAAAAGGATCAAGGGGATCAGAGCACGCACGGCTTCACCGTGATGCTGCTTCACCATTGGCAGCAGCTCTGCGACGGCTCTCATGATCCAGGCAGGGCCCGTGCAAGCGAGGATCGACAAGCAGGCAAATCGCATTTTCGCTTCCATCTCTCGCTAGTTATTGGACGTCCTTTTTGGCTTTGACCTTGACACGCGAAGGATGGATGGGTGGATGGATGGGATGGGGATGAGCAATGACGTTGAGCACAATGACGAGACAAGACGGAATTGGCAAGGCCGATCATGGCTTGATGGAGGGGCGGCCTAAAACCGCCGATGTTACGGTAGACGACGACTGAGATCGTCGAGATCGCAACGACCACAAATCTACGCCAGAATCGAGAGCCTGCCATGGAATTAATTGCCTTGTGATTCCTGATGTGCAATACCTACGCAACAATGCCTCAATCCTGTCTGCTGCTGCACTTTGACCTTCCCATCCCAGCATGAGGCATGCGTCTTTTACCACCTTGCATCGAGAACGACAAAGAAAAGGCGAGACCCAAGGACAAACAGGACGAAGCGGGCCCATCTTTCGGTGAAGGCTCTCCCGCCGTATCTTTTACGACAGATCCAGCCAGCCCAGTCACATCTGCATCTTACACCGCATCCCACCAGCCCATCCATGCACTCGAGAGACTGTTGTCTGCATCCAGTTGTGTTGTTGGGGCAAGCAAGCACCTCCAGGGATGTAGCATGTTCAGCCGGATGGAGGCATGGCATAGTGGTACAAGACACAAACCTTAGGTTTTGTCCGCCTCAGTAGGAGCAGCAGGAGCAGGAGCAGCCAGGATGCTCGTCAACCTGCCTGCACATGCCTGTTCTACGATCAATTTGCCCAATTTGACTGTCTCTCTCCGGGGCTGTTGGCTGCTTGCTCGCTCTCCGGACTTGAACCCTTGCTGTGGCGGACATTGCTTCCTCCGTAACTCATCAGCGCCTCAATGCAACCTCATCACCCAGTCCCCCAACGCCTTCTTCTCTGCGGGACCGAAACCCGAACTGTGATGAGAGCGCGGGATGGCCTCGGCCGACGGCGCCTCACCCGTAGCACTGCGGATCCTCGTGGGCAGCCGGTGGCTAGTTTCGTCCATTTCCAAGCCACATGGGCTAGCGGACGGAGGCATAATTGTCTCGTTCCTTGTCCATGGAATACAGAGGACAGACGAACGTATGTGTTGTGACCCTGAAGTTGCCAGTACGGGATCTACGGTAGCGGATGCAACAGTGACCCTAGAGTGACCCTCGACCAGTCAGGAAGACATTGCGAGCACGCCTACGAATTCCCACTCTCCAACACCATCGGCTGCTTCCCGGGACTAGAGCCGGACCTGTTCGTCCTGCCCTGGCATGATCGACGGCTGGGGTATTAGCACCATCCCTAGCACAATGAAGATTTGGTCAATGTCCACACCGAAACCCCTCGGGCCATTCAGACATGACTGCTCAGATTCGTCCAAACGGAGTATCCGTGTTCCTTGAGTCGAGCAATGCGGTCATTCCGGTTGACCTCG
The DNA here is from genome assembly GCA_011320165.1 of Fusarium protoensiforme. Classification (NCBI taxonomy): domain Eukaryota; kingdom Fungi; phylum Ascomycota; class Sordariomycetes; order Hypocreales; family Nectriaceae; genus Fusarium; species Fusarium protoensiforme. Next base: position 81,199 of record JAANQP010000636.1, on the reverse strand, counting down.
ACAAGCGGACGCGCCGAGCTGGCCCTGGTCTCGCCGTGCAAGACAAGGCTAGAAGGACTCGGGTTCGACAGAACGAGGACTCGCGTCGGCGCTGTGGCACCGGATCGGTTCAGACATCTAGTATTCTCAGTCTCCCGTCTCTGTTACTCATGAGGTCAAAGAATGAGACGAGACAAGATGGCGCAGGGCGCCATTGTTGACTGAGATCCGGAGCTGGCACGCTCGGATTTGGCGTGCTTAACTGCTCAGATATCATACCAGATCCGAATCGGACCAGATCAGATCGAGCACGCGCCCGTACGATGCTGTGATGATGTAGGTGACATTGATGCATGCCGGCAACCCTAGTCCCCTTGCTCCGCGTTCTCGAGGCTCATGGGTACTGCTTCTGCGGAGGTCCTGAGCTTCCGTGCAAAAACCGGTGGAACCCTTCAGGATCCCGAGGCAAGTCTACAAAAAAAAAAAAGTCGAAAACAGGCTCTGCTCGGTGCTGGCTCAAGCCGTTGTGTCTGGACCTGGTCTGTATCAATACGGGCATTCGAGTAGGCGGGGTATTGTTCAGGCCATGGCGCGGAATGATTGTCTACCGATCCCGCACTCGCTTGGGTGTGATAAGGTCGTTTGGTCTGCGGTATGATAGCGATGAGATCGAGATTAGGGAGGGGGGAGGAGGCTGGAATCCAGAGGAGGTGATGATTAGTTCAGATCTAATTTGACATCCATCATAGCCTAACGCTGCAGTTATATTTACGTACAATGGCAGGCAGGTTTGTCTCTCTTCATTCTTGATGAGGCCAATCACCGCCCTTTGCTGCAGCATTTCAACGGCAGGGGCAATTGGCCGTTGCTTTTTGGGTGGCACCCGCCCGCTAAAGCTGCCTTTCCTGGCTCGGCAAGCACAAGCTGAAGTACAGTAGGTGCCTTAGTTCGCGGTGCCCGGGCAATTCCCTCAGGCAGGTACGGGGTACCTAACGTTGGCCGCTAACCCGAGTACAGGCAAAGGCGGTTCTGCCCCGACCCCACTTGCCGTTGTTTCTCTGGCGAGCATTGATTGACCAGGCTTCATTCTCGACCACACGCGCATCGCGTCTCGGTTTTTGTCACAGGGATTCGACTTGATTTAGGGGGACCGTCATTCATTCTTTTACTCTTTTCTTGGCCAGGTCCAGACATTCACGAATCGGATCTCGACGGAGTAGATCTTCCTGTGTGTTTCGGACAACGCCGCTCCAGTTTCTCCCTGGGGCGTCCAGCCATCAGCTTTCCCTCTTGAGCCTCTCATCTCAATCCTCCATCTCAGACAGCAGCCGCCTCCACTGACCGCGCAGCACGCAGGGCCATCTGCCCCAGTACGTGACATATTTGCGGAACCCCGTCTCTGCCCAAGAACCCAGTCGGTGACGGCTGTAGCCGCTCATCTAGCTTGGCAACATGGCCATCGCCGACGACAATGCCTTTGAGCTCCCCAAGCTACGCTCATCATTCGGCTTCGAAGTTAGCCTTGCATACTCCGTCATTTAGGATTTCATAAGCTAATCAAGGTGTTTTCAGAACGATGCTGAGTATCTTGAAAATGACAATGTCGCAGGTGTGTTCGCCCCTTTTCTCCCAGTACTGGTACAAGCCAGTCCAAGTCTCGCCTGCTGCTAACTCAGGGACTCTTTTTCTGCAATCAGAGTTCTTTGATGTCAAGTTTTGTCCCTACCAACCCCTGGATGCGAGCCCCGTGTTTGCGGCAGTTAGCAAAAAACATGTTAGTTATGCAAGGGATATTACTTGAAAGATCAACTCCTGATTTGTCTTTAGGTCGTCATCTGCAGACTCAACCAAACCTCAAACGACACCACCCCTTGCGAGGTGTTGTCAGTGATAAGAGACGACGATGTGAGTTTTATCATGATTGTCTATGCTCGCTATTTAAGGGCCCTTATAGCTAATAGCCACTCAGGTTGAGGCATCCGCGTGCTGCTGCACATGGACCAAAGATCCCATCACAGGGGCTCCCTATCTCTGCATCGGTGGAGTTGATGCGAAAGTAAAGATCTACGATATTCTTAGTGGAAAGCTTTACAGGGTATTTTATGCTATTCTCTATGTGACACAACGGATACTGACTTTGCCGACATAGTGCTTCACTGGTCATGGAGGTGTATGTATCCTCCCTCTTGGCTCAGGCATAAACTCGTGCATAAGCTCACAACATACAGGACGTCAACGACTTGGTGACCTCGCCCGTCGACCCATCCATCATCGCTTCAGCATCGGGTGATACAAGTGTCCGTGTCTGGAGTCTGGATCCGGTTCACACCAAACGCCCATGTCTCGTCATTCTTGCTGGCGAAGGTCATTCTTGGGATCTCTTGAGTCTGGTTGGTATTTGTTAATCATTAGCGTCTGTACGCAATGCTGACTATCTATCTTCTCTCCGGGCAGGCATTTCATGACACCGGTCGCTATATTCTGTCCGCTGGTCATGACCAAATCATTAATATGGTAACTGATACACCCGACTTATTGACCAACAAGCTAACACAGCGAAGTGGACTCTTCCCGATCTTCCTACTGAGCCTATTATTACCCCCATTCGCGTCCACTATCCTCATTTCTCGACGTCAGCGGTGCATAGTGGCATCATCGATTGGTAGGGCTACCGTTGATTGATCGGGTCTCGGGGCTAACAAGAAACAGTGTGGCATTTTATGGTGATTGTATTTTGTCCAGAGCCTGCCACGACAACGTCATTGCGCTCTGGAGGATCGAGGGCTTCTCGTCAAAGAACCCTCCTCCGCCCCAGAGCATAGCCCCGATAGCTCAGACTACCGTTCCGACTAATTACGACGAGGCCAGCCGACTCACGCGATCTGCTTTTGTCCCTACGATATCGCCACAATGCCCATCCCAGTATACCATGTTGCTACAGTTCCATACTCCCAACTGTGGCCCGCAGTTCTTCATGCGCTTCAAGTTGCATTTCGCGCCCGGGCAGCACCCAGTCTTGGCATTCTGTAACGCCGGCGGCAATGTCTTCTTCTGGGATCTGGAGCGGCTGATGACATACCGGGAGTTCATGGAAGCGCTCAAAGATCCCGCTCGGGACAAGAGCAAGCCCCTGCCCCATCCCAGTTGGATGAGACCTGTGACGCGTCGTAAAGCGGATGGGAACAAGTCTCGCCATGGAGGCGCCGACAAGGAGACATCGGTTGCCGGCCAGAGTGATGGGGCCAAGTCGACTGAGGAGATTGGCGAGTATAATGCCGAGACTCTGGAAACCTGGGCATCTAGGTATAGCCAGGAGGATCCTCATGAGCCTCTCAAGGCACACAAAACCGAGTCCTCATCAGCAAACTTTGTGGGAAGACAAGCGGCGTGGAGTCCAGGGGGTGAGTGGTGTGTGGTGGTGGGTAGCTCGAACACGGCCTTGATCCTACAACGTTGGGCGAGCAAGCCCACGGCCAAGGCCTCGGGGACGGCCCATAGTACCCCGAATCCGGACCATTGAGACGATAATCAGAGCCCCCGGATGGGGAGACTCGAATACAGCAGTATAGATGTATCCTCTTCAGAATCTTCAGAGGGGTTGAGGACGGCCATTGCAGCCTCGTCCAGTTCGCCTCCGTGTGTAATAATCTTTTGCAGCTCATCTCTGGCCGCTTTCTGCTCCGTTTCCCTTGCTCTTTGTGCCTGTTGAAACCTCACAGCCGAGGTAGGTCCTGTAGGGAGGACCAAATCAGCAATGTAAAGTGAGGCCATGGCGCGGAGTCGAAGATAGTGGTGGTTCTTTGAGTAAGGCATATCCTGCATCAGCTCATCCATTCTCTTGGTGACGTCCTTCATGGCACCTAGTGCCTGAAGTCTAAGCTCCTCCCTTCTCTGCGCCAACCGGGCCTCTGGAGTCTCCGCGTCATCACTGCCGAAACTATCATCATGACCAAAGGACCCGCGACGAGAGTCTTGGTCAGCGTCCCGTGCCAAGCGATCCAGAGCCAGCACATGCTCCGTGTGCGCGTTGTAGATCTCGCAGCTCAGGAGCGCAAGCCAAAAGTCCAGCGCCGAGATGCTCTGCGGGTGCTTGTAGTCGTACGGGTGCTGCTGGATCAGGGTGTCGAAGTAGGCCTTGACCTTGTTCATGTTTGCCGCTCGGCCCCATCTCTTTGGCAAGGTCTTTTCATCCTGGGGCTTGTCGTCTTGGGGGTGGGTGTGCTGCTCGCCTTGTCGCATGAGGATCTCGGCGCCGATGGCCCAGAGACTGTGATGGCGGAGATCTACCGGTCGACCCAGAGGTCGGAGCTGGAGGAGCACACCGTAGGCGCGTGAGGCCTTTTCTATCTCTCCCTGGTCAAGAAAATGGTGGATGGACTGGAGCAGGACGTCAAAGTGACCGCCACGCCTCCGCTGGGGCGTCTTCTTCTTTGCGGATGCGGCATCCTCGTCTACCTCCTCAGTGTCCGGATCCTCCTCCTCCTCAGGCTCAATCTCGATGCGGCCTGCTGATTTACGGTCGAGGCCGCGGTGAGGAAAGTCGGGGATCTGCTGAGCCGGATCCAGGTCGGTCTCGGAGAGGCCTGCGATGGCGAACTGGGCGACTATTCCGGGGGTGTGGCTGTGAGGGTTGATGGAGTCGTGGGGGAGATGAGACGGAAGTGAGCTGGGGAAGTCATGGTCAGGAGAAGATGCAGGTGGTCTCTTGCGTTTGTTTGACTGGCTCTGCTGTGAGAAAGATGGTGGATCTAGAAGAGACATTTTTGGTTTGTTTCATGTAGTTGTAGGGTAATTGTTTTGCGAGAGGTGAAGTTGAAGAAGCCTTGAAGTTCTTCAATGTTGCCCCACCATCTCGGGTCTTGAGTTGCTTGTGGACGGTATGATCTCATGGACACATTAGGAATGACAAGAATAGACAATTAATTGTCCGATCGTGGAGCGACCAGAGTGGGCTATGAATGCAAGTGCATGTTTACTGTTTGTCCCTCAAAACCAAATCCAGAAGACGTCATGGCATTGGAAGGAATACACTGACGGGGATTCATTACGAGCTGCATCAACATTTAAGATCAACTAGAGCTCTCAACTCGCTTCTATTGACCAGACCAACAACCTAGCCTCATCAGCATATGTACACAGCTCCCCCCTCTACTTTTACAAAAATCATCTTTCATCCTCCCCGGCCGGCTTAGTTGGTTCGGTCAAAGTACGTCCACTGGCCCTCGACGGGCTTGTCCTCGAGGTCCTCCCAGCTGCATTTGGCAATCAGCACTGCTCCGAAAGGGGCGATAGGGAGGCGTGGAAACTTACACCTTGGTCTTCTCCATGGTCTCAACCAGACTGAGCTCGCCCTCGGCAACCTGGATGACCTCCTCGATGAGGCCAGCGCCAATCTTGTGCTCGAGCTCCGAGATCCTATATACCGCGGGAATTAAATTAGCCCAACTCTATACGCCTCCAATTGCCGAATATCCAAGACAGAGGGAGGGGAAACGCACTGGTCAGCGGTGAGCTGGGGCTCATCCTCCCACTCAACCTGCTCGTGGTTCTCGAGGGGCTTGCGCTCCGCCCAGACGACCTGGTCCTCTCGCTCGGCCGCCGTCCGGATGCCCTCGTACTCGGGGCCCTCGTTGACCTCTCCGTTCCACTCCTCGAGCCGGATGTCGCCCTCCTCGTGCTTGCGGCCCACCACAAAGACCTTGTCTCCGATCTTGACCGTCCGGGCCTCGCTGCCGTCGACCCGGCCGCTGGCGACGCGGAACTGCGACGAGTTCTTGTTGACGAGCTCCTTGGCGCGGACCGACCACTCCTCGTAGCCCGGGGGCACCAGCTGCTCGACGAGGGACATGCGGTGCTTGGTCACGGCCTCGACGGATTGCCGGTACATGGACGTCTCGGGGATGTTCTGGAGCTTGCTGAGGGTCGTTCCGTACAGGTACAGAAGGGTCGATCGGGGCGTGGCATGAGTCCAGAGACCCGTGAGGCCGGTGGGAGTACCAGCCTCCAGGTAGCGCGCAAACACACGAGCTGTCGGCCGCATGCTGGCGAGGTCAATTGGCAATGGCTTCGTCGTGGATTCGAGGTTGATGGAATGGTCAGAGGAAATTGAATTGACCTCATTGGACTCTAGCCCCAGCATTGCCGATCTGGCCGGCACGTGTATGGTCACGTGAGCACCGGAGCTCCGAGTCTCGTCCGGCTCCAGCATTTCGAGGCATTGATCCGTTTAACAATTAGCATGGTATAATAAGAGTCAGTAAAAGTCGTTAGACTTGATCTATTCTAAGGGATCCAAATAATCGGAAACGGGTCAAAGCAGAGCTCACATCCAGCCTTCAAGGAATCACACATCACTGCGCGTCTTGGTCCTGGACAGCTATCAAATCCCGGGACTGGTACACATATAAGGATGAAAAAAGAAACCCTCATCTTGAGTTGGTTGATATCTCAATACCTTGGCCAAGACAATACCTGATACCTGCCAGAAATAGCAAGTAATCTCGACACAGGGAAACAAAAAATAAATAAGGAAAAGGCACAATACAAGCAGCACTTGCAGGGATCACACACAGTCCATCGCAAAATCGATCCAGCAATCCCGTCACGCAGCTGCTGAGCAACACTATCCCAAGTCACGACTCACGAGCTGGTCAAAGCTGACTTAGGAAGACTCCTCGCGGCTCTTCCGGTAAGCGGCCTGGACAGAATGTCAGCCCCTTTCAAAACGCATCCACATTTTACTTAAAAGGCAGAGGCACGACGCACTTCTTGCTCAGTCTGCAGGCCCTCAATGACGGGGGCGAGCTCGGTCAGCACCTCGTACGCCTTCTTGTGGTACTCAATCTGAGCAGCAACGAGCTCGGCAAGGTTGCGCAGGGGCTCAGGGGTGTCAAGAACCTAGTCTGATTAGCAAGGCCGCACTTCAGGGATATCATTCAGGTAACAAAACTCACATTCTTCATGACACCGACAGCCTCCTCGGTCTGGGTTACGAACTCATCCTCGGCCTTCTCAATCTCCTCCTGGGCCTCGGGGCTGAGCTCCTGCTCGTCGTGCTGCTCACCACCTTGTGCGTTACCACCAAGCTTGAAGGTGGTGCCCTTGGCATGGGCCTTGACAGCGTCCAGGGAAAGGCGGGAGTTCTCGACATTCTTGCGAGCGCGAGTAGCAAAGGTCAGGTTGGTGTTAAGGGTGGTGTTCCATCCAGCCAGGAATCGGCTCTGGATCTGGGCATCCTGAGCAAGACGGGCCTCACCAACACGCTCTGATGCAAGCGCATACTTCTCCAGAGCGGTCGCCAGAGGATCCTCGCCGGCACCGGTGTGGTGCTGATGAAGCAGCTGGCTGCTAGACAAACTGGCGCGAGCGACGGCATGGCTGAAGGTCTTGGGCTGCGGCTTGGCAGTAGGGGGGGCGACGAGAGCGGCCTGGGCCTCGGCGGGGGAGGTGGCAGAGGAAAGAAGATGGACCTTTTCGCTGACGGTGCGGCCAAGGTCCTGGAAAGTCTCCTTGATGTTAGGGGGGTAATCGTAGGCCTCGTTGGAATATTGCGAGCTATAAGCGTCGTGTCAGATAAACGCGCCCAAGGGAAGCCGTGCCAGGGCAAGGGCGTAGAAGTAATAAACTCACGTCACAGCAAGCATCTTCTGGTGAGCCTGCTTGAGGGCGTCGACACGCTTCTCGAGGTCAATGTAGTCGGGGGGGAGCTGCGTCTGTATGCCACATGTCAGGTTAGCCACAGCGGGAGCGCGATAAGGCGCAGACGGCGCAACCCACCTTGTCCTCGGCCTGACCAAGCTGCTCCTTTGTGTACTGGAAGGTACGCGACGCGAAGGGGGTGATCTGAGCCCCAAAGCTGCTGTTTTGACGTGGTGAGCCATGGTCGGGTGGAATTGGGACGCTGGTAGAGCTTCGGGGGGAGATTGCGCAGCTCTGCTGTCATCGAGGACGCCAGGGGGAGCACCTACGAGAGGTTCTTGCCAATGTTCTTGAAATCCATCTTGGCGGGATTCCCGGATCGCTTCGAGAAAATGAATGGTCTGTCGAAATGGGGTTTGCGCTCGCGGTCTCGAGGTCAGGTGAATATCTGGAGGTTTGAAGGGGGGAAAGGGAGGATGGTGGAAGCTGGAGAATTGGCTTTTGCGTCAGCGTTGGTACGGAGCAGGTCGAGGCAGGCAGGTACCTACCTAGGTAGGTAGATATGGGCCTGGAGCGCTGTCAGAAGCGAAATGCCCTGCAGCTGGTGCCAGTATTTTTCCTTTTCCAGGGGCTTGCTGCCCCCCCGGGCCCCAAGGCTCCAGCCAGGACGGGCCGACGACCTACCTGCAGATCCGCAAGGTGGCCCTAGCTCTGCTGCTGCAGCAAGGTACGGAATACGCTGTACGGGCGGGACTCGCTCCTGTCTGCCCGCCATACGAGCAGCGCCTAAAGAGTCACGTGGAATTCATCCCTGGAGCAGCCTAAAGTCACCAAAGGGGAAGGCATAATCAGCCACTTGAATGCCCCTTGCTCGTGGATAATAAGCCACCTTGATGACGAGTCACTCCCGTCTTGATGAGCAAGTAACGACATCACCACTAGGCAATCTTGAGCCTAGGATCCAGGCACCTAGTTACCTAAGGCAGCTACTGTAGGCAGACGATTATGGGCCAATTGGGGATCAAAGCAATCCAGCAGGAATAATACACCTCAAGCGTCAAGATGGAGCGACCAGATCATCAATATTTACCAACGACAGTACATTAATAGTCTCGACAAGCCTTTGTCTAGACTGGCCTGCCTTTCCCCTTTAACTCATTACCCAAAAAGTATCGGCGATAGGTGTACTCTCAATTCGTTATGCTTGATTCGTCATGTCTGTTCAAGACTCATTTCCTATTGCTCAGCATATAGGCAACATTCTGAGCCAGAAATCCACACCTCCCTCCCTTCGCTGCCCTTTCCTTTTAGTCCCGAACTGATATCCCTCTCCAGTTAGTCCAATATGTGTTTATTGTCCGCCCATGAAGGCTCCACACCACGACACACGCTCTCATAGTCGCGAAGCGTTGGATGTCGGTGATCCAATCCTGGCGTCGTCCAGAACATCGTCCAGTTGCAACCTGGCAGCTTGCTCGTACCTGTTGACCTCTCAAAGTACCACTTGTTCACCGGGTTGTCCTTTCGGCTCCTCCAGCAGACGCCATCCGGGAAGCAGCCCCGAACCATTGCGTTGAACACAACATCGGCTACACCACCGCTACCTTGGCTCTTTCGTAAAACAGCAAACTTGTCCAGGTATGGAACATAGCGGCCTTGTTCGTGCGCAGTTTGATCGTCCAAACCCTCCGGACGTTCCCATGTCAAGATGGCACCGCCTTCGTACTCTCCAGCAATGATGATACCAGCGATGTTCTCGTTGACTCGGTTCAGATAGTCGTCAACATCCAATTTGCGCCCAAAAGAATCTTCGATCAAGTGAACCAGCCTGGGGAGATCGATGTCTTTGTCGGTCAGACGAAGCCTAGGACCTCCAGGTTCAGGAGGGCGCCATGGGTTCTCGCGGGGATTTGGGAATATCGTCAGGGGCATGCCTCGTTTAAGAAGTGTCGAGCCCGTTGACACTCCAATGGTTGGTGCTTTGCCAGAATTGGCCGGGGCACGCGCAATCGGCAGCGACGATGAGAAGACGGGCTTGTCAGTGAGCAGATTGTGCAAGAGGGGGTTCTTCTTGCGTCGGGTTGTGACCATGCCACCAAACTCAAAAGACGGTTCGTCCTCGACCGTTGAGTTCGCTCTATTTGTAGTAGCAACCACGTTGGCCGCGGCGTCAGGCGTAGTGATGAGAGCCGATGAAGTGGACGGCAGGATAGCCAAGGCATCCCTGGCTAGAGTCAAGTTCGCAGCATGCGCTGTGATTGAGGCACGGAGTGGACTCTCTTCCGCAAGAGGCGAGCCATCTGGGCCCATGAGTTCTTTGAGGATTGATCCATACTCCTGCTCAAGGTTGATGAACCGATGGGAAGCGCCCGGTTGACCTGTCATTGGAACGGGTCCGAGCGGATCGAGGATAATGATTCTCTCGACCAAGGCAACAGTCTTAAAGTGGGACAGCTTTGTGCCCGCCGATCCAGCCGTGCCACTAGATTGTAAACCCGCGAAGTACCTAGTGAGAGCCAGAACGACCTTGTTCGAATCAACCGGCTGAGGGACCTGAGTCTCACTACGGCTGAGGAGTGATGGGATGACAGGCATCATGCGGTGCCGAAGAATGCGGTCCATAAAGCCCTGGTCCTCTACCCGAACGTCGGCAGGCGAATTGTCCTCTGAACGCACAATAGCGTTCTTTACTAGACGCGCTCCGATGTCCCCGAACCCATCAATGGCTTCGCAGAGGCGGAATGCTTGATCCTGGAAGGTGAGGCGGCTCTCATCGGTGCCACAGTCGATAACCACGACACTCAGGAGGCCAAGCTTGCGTAGTTGGGACAGGGTGTTTGCCACCCCACGAAGAGTATCTGTGTCGAGCTCTTGTGGAGCGCGAAGCTTCATAATGGCCACATGCAAGGGTTTTGAAGGAGCAGCCGATGTGTGTTGCTGCTCGTCACCCTGGAAGAATTTGGGCGCCTCGGCGAGAGACTTGGGGCTCTTGTCGGCATACTTCTGGAGATAGCCTTTGGCGTCTCGCTTTGTTGGTGACACCTCCAGAACAGAGACTATGAAATCCTAAGGAACGAGTCAGCAGCAAGTCAAATAGTCACCGGGTGGTTGACATACTCGGTCAAGAACCTTCTTCTTGGCGCGGGCTACTGATGCCGCCGACATGTGTCGAGCGGCACCGGAGCCGAGACATGATTTCGGGCTGTTGGCTTGTGAAGCAAAGCCGCGGCACCGGGGCTGAAGGATGCTCGCGGCGTGTGAAGCACCCACGATACGCGGTTCGGTAACTGGGCGACAATTACCGCAGCGAGATGCCTTCTCCCATACGCGAGGCCAGCTCATCATGCCGATGACGATGGAAAATGACGATTCCCGGGCGAGCTCGGAATAAGTGGACGAGGATTGATATGCAGCAGCTCCCCCGGATGACCTGCGATTAGAGTGATTAGGAGCGGCCTTGAGGGGGAGTAAGATCAATGCTAGCTGCAAAGCATAGCTGGAGGGATGGCCCGGCCAATATTCTTTTTCTCGGGAGACCGAGGAAGATGGCAAGATGCAACCCTGGGGGGGTTCGTGAGTCAAAAGCAAGCAGCGCGACTTACAAAAGATGGGCGTGGGTTGGTGGGGGTGAGGCAGCTTTTTTTGGTGGAGAGATGTGGCCGATAAGCCGATAAGCTCCCGGCCCTGCGCCGATGTCGCCTTGGTGATGCTGCAGAGCGTCGGCACTTTGGCAAGACTAAACCGTAACAAGGGGGTTATTAGCAATTTGACAGGGATTGAACGTGGGTTTTATACCTTCTAGACTGTCGTGGCTTTTCCAACGAAGGTGGATTATATGTTTGGACAGTGGGCATTTCGTTATAGTGCTCGAGTACCTATTCCAGGACTCGCTCGGCAGGCAATTGAGTCAATCTAGACGGCCGGGGATGGGGGCTCCGGCTACCCCAGCTCGGCAGTTGCGTCATGCCGAGCTCCATGGCATGGGTGATGGCGACAGGTACCTAGGAATCCATCGCTCTGGGGTGTCTCTCCGTAGCACCTCGAACCCTCCTACGAGCACCAATCTACTTGGGCAAGTGGATTTGCACTGTCCTTGCTGCGCTCTTGTTCAGTAGCTGATGTGATTTGTGTATCTACAATTGAGTTAAGGAGCCGGGAGTTTGGGGATGGAGTCATTCGATGCATCTAGACTATGTAGGCTGGGTAATGCGTGGCTTGGCTATATGTCTATGGTTGAATATATCGAAGGGAAAAGGCCATTGTGCAAACAACACGTAATTGTACAGATATCACATGCGAACAATGTCATTTACAAGTTGACAGTGACGTATGAAATCAAGCCAAAGGAACCAGAAATATTCCCACCCCGGTTTATTCATCCATCCCCAGTTTTGACGGAGAAGCAAAGGTAGCCGGCCGAGAAATTCGCGCGAAGGATCAAACTACATGACTTCTCAACCCCGTAACTATCTGTAGTAGGAAAGAGGCCGAGAATATCCCGCTCTATCCCTCTCGAAGGAACCAACGGACAAATAGTCAATTGGTCGCGGCCCTGATACTCCTCCACTCAGAGCTTGGCGATTGGAGGTCTTTTTTGCTGAGCTACCTTCCAATTTGTGCAAGCGCTGGATCTCGCCCATGTGGGATTCGGCGGCTAAAATGCAGTATAAAAGAAAGACGGAGCTTCCTCGAGGGTTGGAGGATAACTTCAAGAAGACATCCAAACGGTTGACCAGTTTCTAGGACTCTTCGTCTCAACTCGGTTGCATAACCTACACTGTCATCATGGCTCCTACGCTTCTATGGATTGGCCTGGGCAACATGGGGAGGGTGAGTTACGATGACTGTAACATATACATGGAGTGAAACTGACTAGAATTAGGGGATTAGCAAGAACATAGTCGAGAAGGGCAACCTTGATGGCCCTCTTCTCCTCTATAACCGCTCAAGCCAGCGAACTATCGACCACAGCAACAGCCTCCCCGAGGGCAAATCTGAAGTTGTCACATCCCTCTCTGAGGGCATCTCGCGAGCAGACGTCATCTTCTCGTGCGTCGCCAACGACGAGGCCGTCCAGGAGACGTACAAGACGATCCTCGAGGGTGACGTCAAGGGCAAGCTCTTCATCGAGACCTCAACCATCCATCCCGAGACGACCGAGGCCCTCGCAAAGGACGTCGTGGCCAAGGGCGGCGAGTTTGTCGCAGCTCCCATCTTTGGAACCCCCGTCATGGCGGACGCGGGACTCCTCATCGGAGTACTCGCCGGACCCGCCGCCAGTGTTGCAAAGGCCAAGGTGTGGTTCAAGGGCGTCACGGCGGCGGCCGAGATAGACATGTCCGATGAGCCGCACAGCAAGGCTCTGAAGCTCAAGGTCCTGGGCAACACATTTATCCTCAACATGGTTGAGCAGCTCGCCGAGGCGCACGTCGTGGCGGAGAAGACAGGCCTGGGCACCGACGTCCTCCACCAGTTCGTCGACTCTCTATTCGGGGGTGCGTACGCCGCCTGCAGTGCTCAGATGCTCAGCGGCGACTACCATAAGAAGGAGCCGTTATTTGGGGTTGATCTAGCACGAAAGGATGCCAAGCATGCCCTTAGCTTGGCCAAGGATGTTGGTGCTACTTTGCACAACATAGAGACGGTGGATGCGCATCTAGCCCAGTTAAAGGAACATGCCGGATCTTCAGTAGATATGACTGGAATCTATGGAGCTGTGCGGAAGGAAGCTGGACTTAAGTATGAGAATAACTAGCAAAGGTACTAATTCAATAGACAAGCACTAGACGTAGATGGTACATACATCCTAACCACCTACCAATATGTGCAATATCGTGGATAACTCGTCCGTAGGCAAGCCTACAAAGCGCGCATCGTGACCTGTCTAGTCAGAAGGCATTCTCTCTACAGAGGAGGGAGTTGAAACTTGTCGAACTTTGAGTGAGAGATGGCTTGTTGATGTGTAGTGTGGTAGAAGTGCCGTGCAAGTGAATCGGTTACAGCATCAAGGCCACGAACGATCAGACATGAAAGCCCGGGTGTCCTATCAGAGCAAAAGCATACCATGATTTCCATAAAACTAGCGAAAATTAATTATTATTCATTTCCCAAGTGAGAAAGCTCACAAGTCTACCACTCATCCTTGCCGTCGAGGTGATCGATGCCTGTTGCTCCAGGGTAAGTCTTACTGCCTAGTTGGCTGACTCAGCTTGGACCTTGCGTGTCGCTTCGCAGTGATGCAACCAATCCAGCAACAAGCTACCATCGCCGACATCGAATCTCCAGAAGAAGCTCACCCTCCCAATTTCAACGTCCGCCCATCGCCCGAAATCACCCCCAAACGAAAGCTCTCCTGCCGGCGGGATCAAGCTCGACTCGACTTCTCTCTGAAGAAGCGCAAACCGCAAACATGGCTCAAGGGTACATACCAATCCGTCCCCCTGCTTGTCAAGCTTGCTCCTGGGACGCGTGGATGGGTTGCTAACAAGAGTCGCAATGCTCATAGATACGCCATCTTTATCGGCCTCGTTGTCATCGCGGCCCTGTGTGTTGTGTCGTGGTTCCTTGCCCCCAAGGGAGAAAACCAAGTGTCAGTTCTCGTCTCCCTCCGCTGCCGCCTTGCGATCGCCATCGCCCTACGACATGACATCCAGATATGCTAACGCTGGACTACAGGCTCTGGCGGTCGTCGCTGATTCTCGCCATCGTGAGCTGCTATCTCATGTGGGCCATCACCTTCCTCGCCCAGCTGCACCCCCTGATTGCGCCGAGACGAACCGGAATTCGCGAAGAGTACCTCGATTAGATACATACAATACACCATGCCAGGAAGAGCTGGGCGGACGGGATTGATGGACTTGCTTGCGCGCTGAAGGGCTGATGGGACACGCCTGTAATCTTATATTGTTGTTTTACCCCCATACTGGTATCATGTGTTTTTACAAACGGAGTTGGTCGCTTCTATTATCAAGCCGAAATGCGCTGGACAGACCCAATCCTTCTCTTGGAAGCCCATGCTGTGATCCTCTACTACCCGTGGATGCATCTCTATCTGCGGATGATCCTCCACCTGCAGACGGCCCTATCCGACAGCAAGTCGACTGGCCCACTCCTTCGCGTATATCATCAGCGCCCACAATGCTCTCCCGTCCTCGGCGATGTTGCTCCCGCCTGTCGAGTCCACATCGGCGAGTCCAGCAGCGTACAGGACGACACGGCCAACAACCCAGCGTGAAGCCGCGCCCGCAATGGCAAGAAGACATGCCGTAACGTAGCCACAGTCGAGGAGGATGCGCAGTGCCTCGACGTTGTTGGCCACGACGGCCCAGCCGAGTGACCTGGCAGCGGCGGGGACGTCGTATTCCCAGATGACCATGAGAATGGGGAACAGCTTGGAGTAAGAGGAGACGAGGAGGGCAGTCGAGACCGAGTTTGGCCGTGAGTACCGAGGGAGGATGCCGAGGGCGTTGAGAGGTGAAAAGGTGGATGAGGTGAGGAAGCGGATGCTCACATGGAACGCCGCCGTGGAGAGGGCGCAAAAGACGACTGCAAGGACAAGCTCTTAGTATACATAGGATGGATAAACAGCGAGGGAGCTACTCACGGAAGAAGAGATACTGGAAGACAATGGATTGTTGCGCGAGCTTTCCGAGGTTGCTCTCGCCTGGTGCGGCATCTGGCACTGTCTGCTTCTCGATGCGAGCCCAGGTCAAGTAGACGTCGAATAGAAGCAAAAGGATTCCTAAACGGACGATGGAAGGCTATGAGTTGAAAGTTAGTAAAGTTGGTGAATTCAGGACCAAAGACATACATCCAAACGATCATCATCGCTTGTCAAAGTATTATACAATAGGTGACGATAGACCTGAGATGAGTGTCAATGCTTGATACCAACCAAGTAGGGGGCAAAAGGGAAACTCACCTGGGGCTTTATGAGCACCAGGTCGATGAAGAGCACGACAAAGTCATGCTCGACATACTTGTCGCAGAACTGGCCGCAGTTGCGACACACAGTGAGGCGGATGTTGTGCCCGCTAGCCTTGTCCCCTGCTCCAGAGTATTGCGTCCAGAGCGTCTTGACGGGGTGTCGGCATTCGATGCAGATGGGCATCTTGGCTGCGGCTCGCCAGCAGCTGCAGCTGAGCTACTCCCAACGATGTATGATAGATGCTGTGTTTATTAGGCGCTGTCTGTGGTGGGCATGATATGGCTGATGAATGAACAAAATATCAAGCTACGTATGGGGTTTTTGTTGGTGTTGAAGCGGCCACGCAGAATAATTGGGTGAGAGGATGACGTGGGGGGAGGGATCAATCTCCATGCGCATGCACTAAGGCAAGGGACCACCTACCACATGCAACCCAGCAAGCACCTCCAGATGCACCTACTTGCATCCAAATCACGAATTGACACCCTGATCTTATTGGACATGGAAACAATAGGCATATCGTTTGTCAATGTTGTAAAATCTGCTACCTGTTTCTTGCTGGTCAAGTTGCTATAAGTTATGCAGTATCAAATATCCTGAAGAATCGCGAATGCCCTCCCAACGCCTCGCAGCTTAAAGGTAGTTTAACATGGATGCAGACGCCCTCCTGTACAGACAGCCCAGTCAAGCCCCCCAATGTGATTAACTCGCCAGCAACTAAACGCCGTCAATCTTGATCCGACCCGAGCACTTCCACCTTGAACAACATGACTCCGTGTGCCAAACATCAGCCTCGAACCTGATGATGCAGTTGGCCTTGTTTAATCATCTTTGCCGCCTTTGGCTCCTGATGCCACGATCCGTCCTCGGACAGCTCCATTAGCCTCACTTCGGCTGGTGGTCCCGATCGATAGTGCTTCCATCAGGCTGGTCGGTCCTCCCATCATCTGCTTGCCGTCATCGCTGCCCGTGTCCGTCAGCTCGATGAGATCGCCGTCTCTCTCAGGCTTGCCACGGATCCTTTCCATTTGCGTGCTCGGTTTTCGTGAGAGGGCGCCCCTGAGCCAAGTTTCAACAGCTACCGCAGCCTTATCTAACCCAATCCCTTGCTGAGTCGTTGAGCTGGTGTCATGTCCCTCCTTGGTGTGATTTTCGACAATAGTCGCTGCTTCTCCCGATTTGAATCCAAAGTGCGCTGTCTCCGAGCCCATGACAGACATGGAAGGGAGACTATCCAGATTAAGCCCCGGTATATGTTTCTTGGTCCACGTAGTGAGATAGTCCTTGTCTGGTCCTGGTGCCCGAGAATTGAGGCCCATAGAACCTACTCCTCCAGGTCGCCGCATCCATGACGGCAGAGACTCGCCTCCCTCGCTGATTGCCCGCCCAGGACTTGAAGTTATTGTCCCCGAGAACTGGGGTCTATGGCCGAGGGAGCTCTGACGACGAGACGTAGTACCCGCGGAACCAGGGGGGTTGCTATATAAATCGAGGCTTTGCCGTGGCGTCGAGAATGTTGAAATGGTTCGAATGCTCTTCTTCCGTCGAGGAGGAAAGTATCCCATTGCATTCCGTGCAACCCGCGCAATCTCAACCGGATGCTGGAACGAATCAATCTTGACCCAGCGAACATGCGTCCATCGCTTTTCCTCTTCGTCGGTCACTCTGGACTCCGAGGATGTCCCGTTCGTGGGTCGACTAAAGAAATCGTCATGTGTTGCCCCTGTTGCCGTGCTATCTTCAGCGGCAGGAGTTGGAGCAAGCAAGTCAACGCCCTGCGAGTTTTGCCATGAAGGGGGATCGCAAGGCCGTCCCCTGACGTCACAAGCATCAACCGGAATAATCAACCAGCGACGCATCTGCACGCTGTCTCGAGTCCAGAGACCATTGGCCTTCCTGAAGGCGTCCTCCCGGCACTGGTATCTCAGGATGAGCCCGGCATAAGTGTCACTAGGCTCGACCTTGTGGACGTAGACCAAGTATTCCTGAGGTTGAGCTTGTTCTGCGGCGGACTCGTCCGAGTTGCGGCGCTTATGCTTCCCACTGGTGTCGAGTCCCCCGTTGACGCCGTCGTGACTCTCCAGCACCATGGCTCTCTTCGCAGCCTTGAGCGCAGCCTCGCGCTCCTCCCGCGAGCCAGCACCCACGTCACCCAGACCTGGTTCCTTGGGAGGCGCGGGACCCCACGCAGAGGCATTTCTCAAGTTACTGGTGCTAGAAAAGTCCATGCCCCAGTTCCCAGGTCGAGTGCCCGCTCGATTATGGGACTGGGACCTTCTTGTCGGACCTTCGTCACCCGACATGAGGGAGGAGGCGAACCCCTGAACAGATGCCCAGCTCTGCGTCAGAGAGTCATTGAAAAAGTTTGTCAAGTTGGCAGCACTGCTGGTGCGATGGGGGCTGGCGCCGCCTCGTTCTGAAGGTAGAGGGCTCGCGGATCTGCTGTTGGCGGGGCTGAAGGCGGACAAGAGGCCGTAGCTCCGCGCAGGGGAGGACGAGGCTGCGGTGTCGTGGACGTTGTTGGGATTGCGGCCGCGGCGGGAGCGGCTCGCTCCTCGATCGTGGAGGTTGGTGGACGTGGCGGTGTCGTCGTCGCCGTCTGCCGTGCTGATAAGACGGCGGTTTCGTGGCCGGACGGAGGCGGAATCTGAAGACCGTGAGGCGGGCGCCAGGGCCGACGAAGATCTGTGCGGCGAGGGCCTCGCAGAGCGTCTCGGTTCGGTCATGATAGCCACCAACTCGGCGACGACGGAAGCTCGCGGGTCGTGTACTCGCGGCTTTGCATCAGTGCGTGGCACTCAAGGCGTCTCTCCTGTCGTCGTAGTTGCAGTCATTCAGTCTAGGGCAACGTATCAAGAAACGGCAAAGGACGTAGGAGGCGAGATGACGAGGCAGACGGAGACGGAAATGGATGGACGGCGGGACGGACGGTGGCCAGGGGGTGCCGTTTGCTGGCGGAGACTGGAGAATCAAGGATGAGTAAGGTGCCAGAGCCAATGTTGCTGGTGCTTCAGCGCAACATCTGCTCCTGTGGCCCCCAAGTATGGATGAATGTAGGATTGAAACTGCTGCGTCGTGGCCGTTGTTCGCTGTGACCTCGAAGGTTAGTCGTGGACACTCGAGTCGAGGTTGTATTCCAGTGGTTGCGGTCGGTAGGGACAAGGTTGCTTTGCTTTGCTTTGCTTGTGCTTGGAACGGGGCCTCCGCTAGCCAAACCCCGGGAATAGCTAAGGCCAGCCTAGCAATCGCAGCGCCAGTAGCACCAGGCGATGGGAGTGACCGAAAATGATGCAAGCGGCCGGGCTGTCTTTAGACTCGACCAACACCTTTTCAACTGTAAATGAGCCAATCCATTCCAGTCCGGCCCGCGCAGTATCTTGACCTTTGCCCTGAAAAGGTTAAATTGCTGTCATTCAGAGCAGCACACGCAGGTCAATAACGGTCGCTCCTTATGGGCCTCGACAATGGATACAAGGTTATGCATAACGATCGAGGGACTTCCAAAGTGACGAGGGTGACGAGTTAGGTGGGTGAACAGGGCCGCGTGGAGCTGGAGGCGGCGGAACTTCCATGGTCCACTGTAGACCCAAACTTTGACCGAAGCGGATTGGTTAGGTGCATCATTGCCTCCAGCTTAGGTCAAGATAACGTGTATCCCCCCACTAACCCGGCTGCTTGTAGCCCCTGAGAACTGTCCCCAAGTCCCCTGAAAATCTGAAATCTTCCAGAAGGCGCCTGGACCTCCTTCGATATGGCCAGGTGGCCAGCCAAGCCGGTCACCGCAAAGATGCCGTCATCCATCATGGGATCGAAGTCAACTGTTGCATGGATGTTTGATATATATAGTATGGAGGCCATAGTATCCAACTAGGTATGTCGGTCAATGTTTCACCGACCTTCCATGAGACCCTGTTTGGTCTCATGCAGCCCCTTCGCCCGCCCAGGCTTGCTCACAGACATGTTCCCAGCATTCTCAACATCATTAGCCCCTGCTTCCAGAAACGGCCCCCAAGGTGCTGTATGCTTGGTACTTAAAAAATCTGAACACCTATCAAAGCTATATGAGAAGCATTTCGACGTGATAGACGAGCCATCGTTGTCCACGACCAACTGTTGAGTCTCCAACATCCCATCATTACATACTATCCGGGCTTGGGCCGGTTCAACATCTCAAGGAGCCGCAAGATATGCCCACTGCTGGGCGCTGGCATGCCTCGTCTCGGTGGAAATGCCCTCGCGATACTGACTGACCTAGACAACGCTATAGACCTGCCCCTTTGTAACCCCTCAGCCCAGTGGCATGTCGAGATTGAGGTGATTTGGATCAGTATTATTGATGCCGAAGAATTGGAACCTGTTTAAAACGAGTTAGCCCGAGAACAGGTTAACCAAACGCCGTAAATGAATGCTTACCAGTCTTCTACATTAAGCGTTGTCGGGACCGCTTGGCCTTGGCCCGAAGTGCTGCTCCAGCTATCAGGACTCTGCCCTTCCGGCATGTTCGGGTCAAGGCTTGGTTGCCACATATTGGTATGCCCTTGGAAGCCCTGTGGCAGAATTCCGTTTCCTCGCTGTTGAAACTGCCCTGTCTGCTGGTTGGCCATCCCACCTTGCCCGTTTCCTGGTACTGGTCCCATTGCGTTGTGATCGAGGGAAGCGTGTGTCTGGATGGGCGATAGGTTTGGAAATGCTGGCATGGCAGCGCTGTCTGGAAATAGCTGATCTGGCTGGAAATTCTCCCATAGGGACTGAGATAAGTTCGGCGAGTTTCTGGTCACAAGGTACAGATCTGGAGGCGTTGGCGGCACCGAGAATGAGGGGTTAAAGGGTGTCGCTGGTCGGGTCTGTGGTCTCGAGTTCGTCCCTCCCATAAATGTGTCCGCCGCACTCTGTCGTGCACCTGGTGAGGTTACTGGCGGCGGTTGCATAGAACTTGTCTCTGCCTTGACGGCACTCGGCGTCTGTGGGCGTGACCTCTCATATGACTCCTGAGGTTGAGGAGTATTAGTGCCAAAGTCGATGGCCATGTCGTCGTATTTTCGTTTTGGCGCCTCTGCCTGTCGACTATGCTGTTCCAGTTGTGTGGTGAGAGTGTGACGCATCTTTCGATGTCGCTTGCCCTCAGCCCTTTGCAATCTCTCTTCTAGCACCTTGTTTCCAATGATGGACTCAAAGAGAGCATATACCATCTTGCCCACCAGCCAGACTCGTGATATCTCCTTCATGGCCGACATGCAGCTGCGCAACCGGTCCTGTGTCACCTGCTGAATTGAAGGCACGGGCGACCTCATTTGGTAAACATGCATGATTAGAGCGGAGAATAGACTGTAAACAACAAAGGCTGGGCAGTATCGTAGCTGGTCGTGAGCGGCCAGGTTTTCGACGATCGATGTGATCATTGCCGCTGCTTGGAAAGCGATGTTTCGCGACGGGTATGGCGAGGGGTCAGGGAACCGTGCAGAACCACCTGGCGGCATGTGGGCTCGATGCAGAAGACACAACGTCGTGTAATAGTTCGAATGAAGGAGAGCGGACCAGAAGTGATGGCGAGGCACTTCCCAGTAGACGATCTTGGGACAGTTCTGAAGCCAATCGGCCAGCGCCATGTCGCTGTGAGTGAGATCAATGGCATTTCGTTGCCGGCCCTTGGAGGCCACCGAGTACTGCTGTGATAACACCAAGCCCATAATCTCGCATAGCTTGACATACTCGAGGAAGAACTGAACGTGGATTGGGTCGGGCGGATACTCGCTCACACGGTCTTGTTCGTCCTCGATGAAATCATCCTCCGTCAACATTTCCACATCTGCATCGTCGAGATTGATATGAACAGGCCGACCCAATGCCACAGCTACCGATCGGTCGCGAGTGAAGAGCGTCCACCAGATGCGCTTCCACAGCCTCTTGTCTGAGCGACTTAGCTGTGACTGTTCGACGGATCGATGCATGCCTGAGCCCTGAGCAACGATGGTCGCCACGCGGCTCCAGTAAAAGACGTTCTTGGTGACATCCTCGGGTCCTTCCCAATACCAGCCCATGAGAAGCAGCGACTGGACAATCGTCACACGGTCATCTTCGTAGTTTGCATCGTAGAGGGCCTTGGCACGCTTATAGAAGGTTAGAGCTGCCGGTGTCGTAGAACCATTCGCGTCCATCAGCTGAGGGTTGTTGCAGGCTCGAGTTCCGGCAAGGAGGACAGACTGGAGAAGTAGCAGCGACGGAGGGTTTTTAGGATCTCGATACTGCCGCATGAAGCGGGTGCGGTTAATGATGGGCACGATGGGATGCACCCAACTGAAGTAGGCGTCAATGAGTTCGTCGCAGAGTGAGCGCGGAGGAAGTAGGAATGCTCCTCTTTGATGTAAGATGTCGATTTCGACATTGTCGAGCTCGGTGAGGCGAGCTCGAGAGCCTCGAACATTCTCGGGCAGCGGGTAGTGAACAACATCGGCTGAGCCTTGACGATCGTGAACGAGAAGGGTGAGGTTGGAAGATTCGCCGAGGTATGCGACTCGCCCAGCTTCGGTGATCGGGGCACGAGTGAACTTGGGCTTCATAACAAGATCGAGATATGTGCCGCTATCAACCTCTTCCTTCCGAGCCTGAGCTTCTGTCAAGGTGGTTGGTGGAGTGCCATCGTGCGAGTGGAAGACAGAGGGTGGTCGGGGAGGGAAACTGGCCGCGGTTGGAGCGACAGGACGAGGTGAAGGATCATCAGTGCCATCGCCTCGGTCACTGTTCAATAGACTGTGGTTAGCAGGATACGATGAGGCCAGGAGATGATGCCTACCTATCTGAATCCTTGTTGGTCTGACTACCTCCGCCTTGAGTCTTCTTGCGCTTAGGGTTTGGAATGCGGCATTCAATCTGGAAGGCTACGCAGTTGGTGCAAGGTACACCAAGGCTCGCCGCGTCGCATCGAACCTGGATGGGAGATGTGGGTTAGCATCACAGTTGATGGTTTAGCCGAGGGCGAATAAAGTAGCGGGGATTGATGAGCGCCAGTGCTCATAGGGCGAAAGTTGATGTACCTTTCTCGCGTGGCATGTCTAAGAATGATAGCCGTTAGCATCGTTTGATTCAATTCATTGCGATTCCGAGAACAAGAGAGCGTCGTGGAAGGCTGTCGTTGTCATGTGGCGGACGTCGTGATGGACAGCCATGATGAGGTGGAGGTGCCCGCCGATGCCTCGGCTCATGTTGAGGGGAACGGGGGGTTTCATGGGCCAAGGTTCGGCAGACGACACAGTCTCAAAGAAAAGGTGCATACCTCGCATGCGCGTGACGCTCGTTGTCTGTATATTAAAAAGAGGGGATCAGCACTCTGAGATCTGAGCCAGAATCCGAACGACTCACCTCCGAAAGCTCACCCCTCCGGTCGAGGTTGACGTCGATGTGCTGGGAGCGGGCGGCGCGGGCGCTGGTGTCGACGACTGCCGCTGGTTCGGCTGTTCTTGCTGCTGCTGCGGTTGCGCCTGCGGCGGCGCGTCCCCTGACGACATTTCCACGTCCATCAAGTCGGCTCAGCCAACGGCGAGTATGCGAAGCGAAGTAGAGGGAGTCGAGGATCGTCGGATCGGAGAGAGGGGGAGGATTCGAAGGAGGTTGCGATCTGGGCTGCTGCGCGCGGCCACCTACGGACTGAGGCACCAGCCAGCCAGCCAGCACCGACACCGACACCACCACTGCACCAACCAAGAGGGCAGGTACGAAGTACCGGCCAGGTCACACTCTGGTCCTTCAACCTTGCGGCTTTGCCTTCCTTGGCAGGCGGGAAATACCCTGTGGGTACCTTGTCTCCCACCAGCTCGTGTTACTCAGCTTTGCCTCTGAGCCACCGCAGGCAAAAATGAACAATGAAGTCTTGTGAACCCACAAGACCAGGTCAGGCCGGACGAATGCAAGCAAGCCAGTTTGTCGGTCGGCTTTTTTTTTTTTTCGTACGTGGGTAAGGCACTTTGCAGCTCGCGCTAGGTAGAGTAATCGACGGGCAGGTAAAGGTGCGTATTAGCGGGGGCGGTTGAAGATCTGGAACTCGGCAACTCTGGAAGGGAAAGGCGATGGAATGCGTAAAGTCGGATTGGGACTGGAGAATTGTTGACAATGATTAAGAAGAATAAACTTTGAGAACAATAGAATGCGATATTTCTCTATCGTCAGGGAAAGCAAAGAGATTCAAAGGGGGGGAAGGAGAGAATCGCGGGATCGTCGGGGGAGTAGACTCCAGATTTTCAGTAATGATGGCGGCCCTGCAACGTCGGAGATGGTGGAGGACGCAGCTCCACTGTGGCTCCGTGCTCCGGGCCTGCCACCCCTTCCTTGTACTCTATACTCGGCCCTGCGCTGGATTGATGATTGATGCCGTATCAGGCACAATCTCCGTGAGGCTGGGCACTTTGGCGAGGTGGTCTTGGGAAATTCTTCAGGTGTGGAATTAGACGCGTTTATTACCGGTCGTGTAAGTGGTCGACGCGGAAAGGCATGGACATCAAAGCGCAGCTGAGAGGTTTCCAGAGCATCAGACCAGACGAGGACCTGATGCCAAATCAGCTGAGGGAGGATTTCGATGCAGGCAGGGGATGCAACGTTCGACCAAGATGGCCCGCGGGCGGGAGGACAGGCTCTATAAACCATCTCGAGCATGGCATTTGTGGGCTACCTACCCATCGGTGATAGATTCGGACGACTTGGCGACATCGACGTCATCTGAGCCCACGACTTTCCTCGTCACGTCGACCAGCGTGCCTAAAAGCCACCCCGGCTCGGGTCGACGGGAGCTATGCCAGATCACTTTGACGCTTATCGTGGTTTTGAGGGGGTTCTTGGTGAGCTGCGGCTTGCGCGCGTGATGTGCTCCCTAGAGCGCGTGCCTGCGTTGACGATCTCGAGTAGAGCAACACGTTCGTCACACAACAAGACAGAGGCATGTGCATAAAGTTGCAATATCGATCGGCACCCATCAGCAACGAACCAGACACGGAGTCCTGGCGCTTCATGACATGTGAATGGGACCCTGGCGGGCGATGGCGGCGGCGGTAGTCCCTAGTTTAGCCTAGTCGGCTTGGACGTGAAGCAGGACTCACTCGAGCATGACATGTCTCGTGAAAAAGCTGGGGAAGCGGAAGAGCCGCCTGTCTGGGACCGATGTACCAAGTACCTATCCTCATTCTCCCCGTCCGGCGGACTTTATGTCACTATAAAATCTCCGGACTTCCATCAACTAAGAGACGGGCCTTCTGCTTACCCCTGGCGGCTCATCGTCATGAACTCCTAGGGCTGGCAGCTGTGGCTTTGGTGCACCATTGGCCTGATGCCTTAACTGAGAAACCATGCAGGACATTGTCCATGTCATCAGGTGGATGGATCTTGGTGCAGAAAAGCCCTGTTCCGGCGTGTCTCACCGGAAGCTGCCGTCGTGTCATCTAAATGTGAAGAGCATTTTTCACATGTGAATCAGGCCGCCATTTCGTACTTCCTAATCGGGAAAGCGCCCCGCATCTTCGGCCCCGGTCCCCAGACTTGCCTCATCGTGTTCCTGGTACGTGATCAAAACTGAAGCACATCAAGACAAATGGATGCCGCCAAGAACCGGTCGAATCCCCCTCATGCAACCTCTTCAGAGCCAAGTCACCAGGACTTACGGGCATCTTCCGTGCTGTCCCTAACCTCAGCCCTACAACGTTAGGTAAACGCTCCGCCCGGTCACATGGTTCGTATTGTATTCCTGGTTGACCAAGTTGTATTTGAAGACATGGCTTCTTCTGGCTCTCAATGATCCGAGTAACGAGACACATTAATCTATCATTTCTAATATTGTAGTCAACTTACTTTGCCTTTATTGTTGACGACGCCTTGCCGTTCGTATTTGGACTCGACACTGGCTCTCCGTTTGTTGGCACTTGCTCTCCATCTTCAATCTCGATTCCAGCGATGAAGACAGCACTGACTCCCTCGAGTGCCGCGACAAACACGCACAAGCCGCTTGCAATGGCAAAGTGGCTGATGGTGGACCCAATTTCCAGCCACGAGCCTTCATCTTTGACAACCCAGAAGAAATAGAGTGTTAGAATATCACTTGCTGCTAGAACCACCATGAAGAGGGCTGATGGCGCCACTCCCAGTCTCTTGTTCAAGACCCCCAGGTTAGCTGAGATCAGCACAAAAGGAATCATCAGCTTGAGAGTCAGCAAAGCACCCTGTGAGACAGGATCAAAGATCGGAAACAGCCGGTTCACGCTTTCCAGGCTGAACTGGGCCACGGACGCAACGTTGCCCGTGCTGAAGAAGGCCGATTGGAGCAACACCATGAAGAAGAGTGAAACTCGTGCGTCTGATAGAGTTAAAGGTCGGAAGGCCCCCAACTCACGCTTCTGCTGCTCAGCAACGACATCTTGTTGCTTAGCGTTGTCCTGTGTGAACGCCTGGTAGGCGTATTCCAGACGCACCCAGGCCAGCAGAGTAATGCTGAAAGCCACGTAGAAAAGGCTTTCGTAGGAAATGGTCAGAATGACAAACGTCGGGGCGCAAGTCAAGAAGATGACCACAAGACGGTGCATATAGTGGCTGTTGGGCTGCAATCGGTACGCCAAGGGCATAAGGAAAGATGCAACTGGCACTCGTTAGTTCAGAACTATTAGCATGGCTAAAAGCAGTTCATCTCACCTAGCATGATCCAACCCACGACTTGGTTTCCACGTGGAAGGCCAAGTTTAGCCTGGAGTGACATAGCACTCGACCGAGTAACAATCATCGAAAGAATGATGAGTCCGATCTGCACACATTAGTCATCGTTGCCTCAGCCAACTGAGGAAATCGGGTTTACCTGTGCCCCTAGTACCGTCCTGCTACCGTGAAGACGCTTCGACTTGGCCTTGAAAGACGAAAAGTCTGACAAGATAAAGTCCTCGAGGACCAAGTATGCGAGACCAAAAAGAACCATGAGGCCACCACCAACCAAACTATCACCGTCAGTCATAAACCCTGCCTGAGCGAGAGTGGTCGCAGCTTACATGAGAGGGATATTTTCAACCTTCATAGCTGGCAAGAGAGTGAAAGTGCTCATGGCCAAGCAAGATAGGAACCATAGCAAGCTCAGAAATATATGCGATCTCAAGAACGAGATGCCGCATGTCAGAGGCCAGAAGGCACCCAACACAAACAGCCCAGTCAAGATCTCGCGATGAATGTATCCTAGCGCCTGATACGAGTTAGAGTGAGACAAGATGGCGGAGAAAGGACCGTACCAGAGACTGGAGGACAGCGATATAAAGAACGATGTTGAAGATAAGCGCAGCCACCGCTCCTCCCGACTTGATGTGCCCGAACAGAGCCTGACATCCTTGAGAGATGCTGCTTCTGCGAGCATATACCTCTTCCCAGAACAGGACAGGGAAGAATGTATACAGATAATAACTTGGGGGGGACTTTGAAACAATGAAAGATGCGTAGAGCCCAACGAGAACAGACGAGAAGAATAAGAATCCCAGAAGATTCCGTTGGGAGGGGACGCTGTGCTGGAGCACATAGAGACTCAGGACAGTTGTGAGAGCGTAGGCGATCCAGCCGAGGTAGCCAATAGTGATAAGAGCACGCAAAAATAGCCAATCATATGTTTGGAGGTAACGAAGACCTTGAAGTCCAACAGTGATCAAGGCGTCCGACTCTTCAATAGCCTCTTCGTACTGTCCAGCTTCGATCAGAGCGCGGATATGACCGGTGCGGTCCTCTGGGCTGAGGTTCTCCTCACTGAGAGGCCCGTAGGGTCTGTAGCGGAGTTCTGTTGCCCTCTTTTTCTCCTCCTTTACTCGATACTGCTCAAGAATCACCTGGGCGTTGACGAGGGACGCCTCAGCCTTCTCCTTGGGGCTCGCTGAAAGGAACTCCAAAGGAAGTTCTCCAACGCCGTTGGCTGGGAATTCGGCGCCAATTAGGTATGCCATGAGAGCGGCGACATCTGCTTGAGCAACATCATGCCTGCGAACATGGTTCAGGTCCCAGTCCGCCGAGTACTCATCGTGTCCAGGGGCGACCGAGTTCGGATACAGTTCAGGAGGCGCAACGCCCGATCCCCAGGAGATGAGAGGGGTCCTGGTGTTGTCGGGATGTCCATCACCGTGGCTGCCCCAATCGGTCATGCCATGGTCAGCCGTGAAGACGAAAGCAGTCCGGTCGTCGGCATAGAAGTTCTCGATGAGCTCGGTGATCTCCTTGACGCCCTGATCCACCACCTTCAGGTTGTTGAGGTATTCCTTGGAGTAGGGTCGGTAAGCGTGCCCGCTGGTGTCGAGTCCGAGCAGATGAAGGAAGAAGACCACCTGGTCTTGACGAAGAGCAGTATTGAGGGTTTCGTTCTTGGTGGCTTCGGCAAAGAAGTCCTTGACATGGTCAAACACCCAGTAATCGAGTTCCGTAGCGTCCTTGGAGAAGTCCTCAAACTCGGATTCATACCAGAAGGCGTCGACCCTGCCTGGAACAGCACCATAATGGAACATGGGCAAGATATCGGGACTGCCCCAGCTCCAAGTATGGTGACTGCGGTTGAAGACACTGTCAAAGTTGACAGGGTTCATCTTCCACCCAGTTGCGACAGCCGAGACATCCTCGTACAATCCAGCGATCAGAGCGACATGGCCTGGGCGAGATTCGGTCGGGACACGAGTGTGGGAAACACCAAAGGTTCCGTGTTCAAGGACTCGCGAACGAAGGAAGGGAGCGAGATGGCGAGGGACAAGATCTTCTTCGGACTCGGGGTATGGTTCGGGGTGCTGTTGGAAGGCCTTGTCGGCGCGTAGACCGTCACCTGGAGAAGTAGCTGCGATTAGCGAAACGTTAACAACTCGAGTGTGTGCCATGGGTGCTTTACCAACGAAGAGGACGAGCCGGTCTGCAGGAGCCTTGACAGCTTCAGGACGCTCGACCTTGAAGTGTCGCATGCCCGAAACGATTGGGCTGACAAAGTAGACATCGAAGATTGAGAAAACATAGACGATATGAAAAACGACCGCAATGGCCATGAAGCCAAAGCGGTTAAAGCCAGCCATGGCGAGGGGCTTGAAAGCGTCAAGGTGCGCAGGTGTAAGTCAGTGGATGATCAAGGAACGAACTGATGCTGAAGTTAAATCGAGAAGAAAGAGTCCATGACGCAGCAAACAACTGTGATGCGACAGAAGGGCAAAGGCCAAAATATCAACAAAACAAAACACCTTGTTGAACCCAAGGCAGATGCAAAGAAAGCCTCGTATACTTTTAATGGCGACGCGAAGGGACGAAATGAAATACCGTGGCCAGTAGGGATGTGACGGCTGACGATGGACGGGACGCGCGAGGTGGACATCGCGTTCTGGGGCTTTCACTTGCAGGGGACGAATTGGAAGTGCCTGTCTCTGAGCCAGGGGACCCCAGTGGCACTCCAGTTCCCCTGCGCTAGCGGGTCAGTTTAAATCCGGTTGGCTGCGCAAAAGCTTCACCTCAAATGTTTAACGTCGAAACAGCCACACTTGATGGCGGGGATGAGCACGAGTGTTGACCTCCAGTTGACAGCCATTCAGTCTGCACGTGTCTCTGGTGTAGTAACCTCCCTGAACCTAGAAGATATTGTGTGAAGCATGCAAGTGTCCAACTCCCATCAACAAGCGAGCCTTGTTCAATATTTCTTCATATCTCATCATGTAGCGCCACATGGCCCATTCTCCTTCAAAGGCACCTTGAAGGATGGACCGCTTTGGTTCGCAACCTTGATGAACAAACAACCACTTTCGAGCCATGGCGCATATGTTCACCAACAAGGTTCTCACGACGGCCAGTCTCTTTCTGAATTTGGGTAATTCGACCATTGCGAGCCCAGAGCTATCCAGCTGTGGTTCAACTGACAGATATATCTCTTCAACGTAAGAATGGCATCCCGGGGTATCACTAACAACCAATAATCCTGCCACAAGAACCACCCATTACCACTCCTTGCCACTTATTCAATTCGCTCAGTCAAAGACTTGACCACCCTTGCATAGAACCGAGAGGCCTGCGCCCGCGGGAACGTAATCTCCTCGACAAGATAATCCGGTAGCATATCCATCAATTCCCCGTCGCGGTTAGAATCCAGCTGTGGTCGGTAGGTGAATAGCGTATCCTCGTAATTATCTGCCACCTCGGCAGTTTCTACTGCTAACTTGAAGTGAAGAGCTACACCTGGAGTCAGTAATCGATCAAACAGCACATTCGCCACCAAAACTTACTGCCATTGCGTCCAGTCTGGATGCAGTCGAAAACGTCCTCCATCTCTTCTTGTCTCACACCACGCATAATCAGGCCTGTCAAGTCCGCGTAGAGATCTTCCTTGGCTTGCGCGGTGGCTTGCGCAGCATGTGCCGCCTCGGCCTGTGCCGTGCGGTTTGCCAACCCGCCCGCCTTCATAGCGCTTCCTGGAACCCTAGAGTTTACATCTCCTGACCTGACAGCGGCCAGTTTCGTAGAAAGGGTTTTGATTTCCGACTTGGCTTCTGTCAAAGAACCATTTAGTTCCTCAATGGTGGCTTCTAAATCCTCAGCCTTTGCCTCACTCTCTTCTAGTTGCTGTCGCAGTTGCTCGCCTTCCTTTGCTAGAGAGGTTTGTGCAGTAAGTTCAGCCTTGAGTTCAGCAATTAATTGATTTGCGGCTGTCGGGGTCAGCATCTCAGCATTGATGGGCAAGGCTGTAACTGAGAGACTTACCTGCGGTTCTTTCTTCAGCTTGCTTCTTGAGCCGCTCAAAATTGCGCTCGGCCTCTTTTACTCCCACCTCTCGTAGATCACGGTGACGCATATCAAGGCTCTCGTACTTCTTTGAGAGCTCCCCGAGTCGCCGACGCAATGACACTTCGCTTCCATCATATCCTGTCCACGATTCGAGCGGCTCAGCAACCGGCTCCACATCTCCATTAACATCTTCCTCCTCTTCTATTACGACGTCCAACTCCATTGCATCTTCCTGTTGGGTTTCTGGGATTTCCTTTGGTGTCTTCACGGCCTGTCGAGGCGGTCGACCTCGTCGTTTTGCTGCGCTCGGCGGGACTAGCACTGACGTATCGTTGTTGGCATTTTTCGAGGCTGAGGCAGGTACGCTTTTGGGTCGGCCGCGTGTTCCTTTTTTCGTGGCTGTCGACATGACACTCGGGAGCGATTCGATATCATCGAAAGTGACAGTCTCATCTTGAGCTTCTTGTTGGGGTTTGAGCCCCCCTCTCGCTGTGCTAGAATTGACCTTGGTCGTTGTACTCGGTCGTGTCGCTGACTCGGGGACAGCTGAGAGCCTGCCACTTCCTCGGCGCGTAGATGGAGCCGTAGTCTTTGTCACCTTGCTTGCAGTGCGTGGAGGTCGACCGCGGGGTTTCTTCGTAACGCTCATTGTGCGCGCAGCTTGAATCTCAGACTCGTCAAAAGCATCCAAATCGGGTTCCGAGTCAGATCCCAGCAGACCAGCAAGGGCCGATGCGGGCTTTGCGCGTGCGCGTGGTGGCATCGAGTATGTAGTGATTGTCGATAGTAAGTGGTCCAGAGGTGTCGCAAAAGGCGGCGCAAGGTAAAAGCGAAGGAAAAATTAGTGTATAATATGTCTGAGGCTTATTGCGACCCTAAACATCGAGTATTCAGCGTGCGCGGATACAATCCCAAGATATGAACTTTTTTGTCGCGGGGATATGTATGATGGTTGTTTTTCCTCCGCCGGGTTTCCATCTACCAATGTAAACAATCGGTCCATCAATGTTGGCGGCAAGCGACACGGACGTGGCCCGTGCCTCGCTTTTAGCGCCCGCGGCTCTGAAGTACTGTACAAGCATCTTGAAGTGTCAGAAAAATTCGACCACTATGCTAAAGTACTTTAATAGTGACGAGCCGGAAAACGACGGCATTGGAAAAGGAAAGTTGGTGATTAAATACAGTAAATTGAGCTCAAGTGCAACACGAATCTTTAGTTTCCTATTCAGATTCTCAATGCATGTTGCATTCATTTAATGTGTCGAGAACTCCTTGCATAGATTCTGCCCCTGTGCTGTAATCTTATTGTCAGCCCGCCATCAAGCATCCGGGGCAGGTACCTAAACCTTGTCCTTCTTGCGGCTGATCGCTTTAAATGCATGTGCCAGGCAATTGTTGCCGCGACGCGCATATCAGTCTTTCGTTGTCCAAACGGCTTTTGATCTCCTCCGCCTCCATCAACGAATACTCTTTTGACGCCCCGTCGGAGGCCAGCCTCTTGGCCAGAAGAAACATCGCGATATACCGTACCGAAATAGATCGATGACGATCGATAGCTGACAATCGACAAACGAAATCCTCCTCAATCCCCTTCGTTGCTTGCCATCTCATGCCATCCGAGTCAGCCACCTGGCTGCGCTGGGTCCTCGGCATGGGGGAGCGACGCAAGCTCGGCGATGTCGCCATGGACATCTTGCTATTTGCTGGCATGGTGAGTAGATACCCATCGACCTGCTCCTGCCATACAATAACCCTCATGCTGACCCCTCGCCTAGATGACCGCTGGCCTGTACGTCGCCCGAAACTTTCTTAACCCGATCCTCAGCAACCTAGCCGATCCCGACAAGGAGAAGCACGAGCAAGCAAGACGTCAAGCCAAGGCGCACCTGGAGCGGTTAAACCGACAAAAACGAGACGGAGGCGAATTCGAAGATGAGAGCAGCGATTCGTTACGAGGGCCTCGGCCCGAGGAGTTGGTTCTGAACGAATATGAGAACTTGGTTGCGTTGGAGATGGTTCCGCCTCAGGACCTCTCTGTCGGATTCGATGGTAAGAGAGACACAAAAGGACGAGACAGT
Organism: Fusarium protoensiforme; assembly: GCA_011320165.1. Taxonomy (NCBI): domain Eukaryota; kingdom Fungi; phylum Ascomycota; class Sordariomycetes; order Hypocreales; family Nectriaceae; genus Fusarium; species Fusarium protoensiforme. The sequence goes on along the minus strand of JAANQP010000636.1, from coordinate 48,847 downwards.
GTTTCATGTCTTGCTAACACCCGCAGACATTGGTGGATTGGATACTATCATCGAGGAACTCAAGGAATCAGTCATCTATCCCTTGACGATGCCTCATCTTTATTCACACGCCGCGCCACTGCTTTCCGCCCCCTCGGGCGTACTGCTGTACGGCCCGCCTGGATGTGGAAAGACAATGCTGGCTAAAGCTGTCGCCCACGAGAGCGGCGCGTCTTTTATCAATCTGCATATCTCGACCCTGACCGAGAAGTGGTATGGAGACTCAAATAAGATTGTGCGAGCTGTCTTCTCCCTTGCCCGCAAGATGCAGCCCGCTATTATTTTCATTGATGAAATTGATGCGGTGCTCGGAACTCGAAGGAGTGGTGAGCATGAGGCCAGCGGTATGGTCAAAGCAGAGTAAGTCCTTCATCCTTAGCACCAAAGCGTCTGCTAACTCGACAGATTTATGACCCTTTGGGATGGACTGACGTCTGCAAACTCGTCGGGAATGCCCGCTCGCATTATGGTTCTCGGAGCCACAAACCGCATCAACGACATCGATGAGGCTATCCTCCGTCGAATGCCAAAGAAGTTCCCCGTCACATTGCCCGGCACTGCGCAGCGACGACGGATCCTGCAGCTTATCTTGCAAGACACCAAGACAGACCCCGAGAACTTTAGCCTGGATTACATCGCGAATATCACCGCTGGACTTTCAGGAAGTGACATCAAGGAGGCCTGTCGAGATGCCGCCATGGTGCCTGTGCGGGAGTACATGCGACGGCACCGACAGAGTGGGCAGGCAATGTCAACCGTGGACCCGACGCAGTTCCGGGGTATCAGGTCGGACGACTTTCTAGGCCGGGAGGGAGGTCAGATCAAGTTGCAACCAACCCGACGACCGGCCAGGACGGGGGTTGAGGAGCTCATTCCGGAGGAGCAGGATTAGCAAAGCAAATACTGACGGGGACCGATAAACTTGAATAGAGACACCGAACCCCGGCCATCACATCACCTATCGCTGCCCAATCAGCAACACTACGATTTCTGTTTCTGGGCTATCGGTGACCTCACGGTACTCTTTGCACTGTCTGGTCGCTTCCCCACAATCTCCCACACGTCTCAACCGTCTGGTTACGTCTGTGGGTCAAGAAACGAAGGAGATCGATACCCAGGGAGCAAAGCATGGCCGTAACTCCTCTCAAATACTACTCCTTTATGACACAATAATTTATCTGGGATACTAAAGTGATAGAAGAGATATAGGCTAATAAAAAGCGATGCTACAGGGCTCTTTTATTCGTAACTCATATTTTTAGGGGAGGATAACCTCATACCTTGATACTGGTTTCTACGTAACTGGAACAAGGTGAAGTCGGGGCACGGTTCCGTACTCCGGTTCTCCGTACAGTGCACTCCATACGCAAGGGACGGCATTGCAGACGATGGGCCATGATGGTGTCTGATCACGTCATTTGGCATACCCCACCATCTTTCCCCGGGGTCGCGATAGCCGGGTACCTGACAATGGTGGTCTGATCCGGTGTAAGCACAGGTACCAGGGCATCAATTAACCTCCGTAAATCGGGCGGATGACCCAGAGGAATGGCGGTGGGCGGCAGGCGGCTCACCTAGACCGCTGGGCTGGGCTGAAACAGCGCTGCATGCCCTGAAGGATGCTGCGATTTTCCCCTGCGAAGGCGCTGCAGACGCCCTGCAAACTGCGCTGTGCTGCACTGCAGGGGCGGCATGCATCCAATTGCCCCAGAAAAAAAATAGAACGACTTCCATTCAGACCGCCGAGGAGCGGCATGACTCCGACTCCCGAACTCCCGCCTCTCCCAACCGCTGACTCGTTACCAATGTCCTTCTCCTCACCTGGAAGCTGAAAATCAATTCTTTCTTCTTCAACCATCCCTCGATCTAGCTGAATCAGGTCTTTCCTGTCGCATCTTTTGGCGCAGCCCAATTGCTAATTGGCCTCTTACCCCTCCTTCGCCCTTCTCCCCGCCATCGCCTCTCGTCTATACATACAACTTCACAGCTGTGCGACGTCTCGCACTGAACCCGGCAGTTCAACCAGTTTCCATCCGACGCGACCGAAAATGTCCGCTCCATCTCCAAACGAGCCCGCAAAGTCGAGCAACCCGCTCAAGCGAGTTGACAACGAAGGGCACGACTTGCCTCCCTCCCCCGCGCCCTCGAGCCCCCGCAACGGTCGTCGGCGCTATGCCCTTGCCACGGAACTCGTCTACACTGATAGCAAGGACCAGTATGGCGCCTCCAGCGTCCCTATCTACCAGTCTGCCACCTTCAAGCAGAGCTCTGCCAATGGCGGCCAGCAGGAATACGACTATACGCGCTCCGGAAACCCTACTCGCACCCACCTCGAGCGACACCTAGCCAAGATTATGAACGCCTCGCGGGCGCTCGCCATCAGCTCCGGCATGGGCGCTCTCGATGTTATTACCCGCCTCCTCCGTCCTGGAGACGAGGTCATTACCGGCGACGATCTCTACGGTGGCAGCCACCGCCTTCTCACTTACCTGGCTGCCAACCAGGGCATTATTGTTCATCACGTTGACACTACCACCGTTGATAGCGTACGAACGCGCCTTTCGGAGAAGACTGCCATGGTCCTGCTCGAGACCCCTACCAACCCTCTGATCAAGGTTGTCGATATCCCATCCATTGCCCGTTTGGCTCATGAGGTCAACCCCAAGGCTCTGGTCGTTGTCGACAACACCATGCTCTCGCCTATGCTCTTCAACCCTCTCGACGTCGGTGCCGACATTGTCTACGAGTCCGGAACCAAGTACTTGTCTGGCCACCACGACATCATGGCTGGCGTGATTGCCATGAATGACACCCAGATCGGGGATAAGCTTTTCTTCGTCATTAACTCGACGGGCTGCGGTCTGTCTCCCAATGATTCATTCCTCCTCATGCGAGGCGTCAAGACTCTGGCTATTCGGATGGAGAAGCAGCAAGCCAACGCTCAAGCCATTGCCGAGTTCCTCGAGTCTCGAGGATTCCGAGTCCGATACCCTGGCCTCAAGTCTCACCCCCAGTATGACTTGCATTGGTCCATGGCCCGCGGTGCTGGTGCAGTTCTCTCCTTTGAGACTGGTGATCCCGCTGTTTCGGAGCGCATTGTGGAAGCTGCCCGACTCTGGGCCATTAGCGTCAGCTTTGGCTGTGTCAACAGCCTGATCAGCATGCCTTGCCAGATGAGCCATGCCAGTATCGATGCCAAGACACGAGCAGAGCGACAGATGCCTGAGGATATTATCCGACTGTGCGTCGGAATTGAGGATGTGAACGATCTTATTGAGGACCTTTCCCGCGCTGTAAGTTTCTCTTTCTCAGTGACATTGTGAACAAGATGCTGACCAGCCATAGCTCGTTCAAGCCGGCGCTGTGACTGTGACTCTGGATGGTTTCCACGCAGCCGGAGCTGCCAAGGAGCTGGGAGAGACTCCTCTCACCATTCGATGAGGCACATGTGGATTTCCATATTGAAACTATGAAGGAAGTACTTGAGTCTCGGCTATTTGAGGCCGTGAGGGAACGTTTTGATTTCTGCAAGCGAGTCCGATAGTTCTACTAAACGCCATTTCTGCAATGAGCCCTGCCACGAGTGCGCCAGGAGGGGAACGACAAAGAAGGGGTGGCCATGGCATACCGCCTCGTTGGCGATGTTATGAAAAAAAAGAAGAAAAAGGAGGACCTGTATCATCATCCAAAGCTGGCGTTGGCAGACACGATTATGGAGTTGGAATTTTTTGTTTCTGGGATGACCTGCGATAGGTTGGAGACTAACCCCAAATACATGAAAAAAGTGTGGAAGGGCCTTACAGCAACATTTGCCCGCTGATGAAGAAGCTCGGTGATGGTCAAGTTTTGTCGTCCAGTCTCATGAACCCAAGCAGCAAGCCTTTCGGTGCTCTTGCTCGGCTTCGACGCAGTTGGCTTTGCCAGGTCCTTGACCGAGGTGAATGAGCCGGCTATGGCGATGACGCTGAGAGTGGCTATCAGTATGAGCCATGAAGACTTGTAGAAGATGATGAGTTCTCAGATACCTTTGAGCATCTATATCGTTAGCTTCAGCCTTGTTCGCCATTGTAGTCAAGATCAATAGTGTCAATTATAAGGTAGTAGTTCGCTCTGACTCCTCAGCCTCTATTGCTCTCCAACTCCCCCTCATCCTCTCCTTACTCTTTATATATCCCTCACATAATCACGTACAGCCGTGTATAGATGCGCAGCTTGGACCTCATCGCATTGCAGATGCTTATTCCCCCCACGGAGCCACCTCCCAGCTCGTTCGTCCATGATATCATCTCGGGGCCGAAGCCTTTCGGTGCGCTCCTCTCTCCTGCCGTCTCTGGTTGGCCGAGCCTACGCGAGCCCTGGGTCCGGACCTGAGAATCGCGCCCAATGCCTCTGGGGTATGACGACGGCGTCGCGAGGAAGAGGAGGAAAGGGGGTTCCATCACATCTCATATTGGTGGGGGGCGCATCACGCACGTCGTCACGGGCGAGGTCACGCTGGTGTAACGTACCTGATGTGCGCTTCTTGCGGAGGGGAGGGCTAGAAGGTTGAGGTGGCACAGGCGAGCACGGCTGCACGGGGTAGATTTCCGGTGAGAGAGAGATTCGAAAGGGGGGTTGTGGCGATGGAGGCATAAGTAGAGCGAGTTGAGAGATGAGACAACAAGAACGGCCAAGCCGGAGAGAGCGAATCAGAGGAGCCAAAAGCTTCTCCAAACCAATCGCTCTTCGGAATTAGAGCTTTCTGTGTGCTGTCTCACGCCGTCGAATGCCGTGGCCTTGTCCGCGGTCTCGTTTGCCCCAGCTTCGTCCACTGGATCTCGCGATAGCTTCATCGACACACTGTGACGTGCGCCACACATATTGCCCTACAGACCGCCTTCCAGAACGACCAGGAGGGGAGAGCGCCACCGTCGGCTCTCCAGCCAAACACGGTGACGTCCCCCGTTATCTCGACTTCGACCCGAACCCATCCACGTGCCGGGGCACTCTTGTCTTGTCTTGTCTGTTCTGTTCGGCCGTGCGCAGCTCGCCGGTGTTGCACAACCTCCAGAGCGAAAGCCGTCGACTGACCTGCGAGCCTGTTGTTGGTATGTAATCTCCGTGCTATGCATGCCACGGCGCTGGGTGCGTATAGGCTCAAGCGCCTGGACGTGTTGTTTGCCTGTTGCCCCCATTTCACATCTGTCACCGTGGAGTCGGTCCCCGAGACCTGCGTCGGGCATGCCTAGTAGATGCGTCTGCTTGGCTGATCCGGTGAGAGGATAGGCGCTTCAAGTTGGATCAGCTGACAAGACATGACGCAAAGTGTCACGCTCCGAAACATGCTCTAAACGTAGGCGCGGGTTTTGTATCAACGAACTGGATACCTTATTCATATGGATGGCTAAGCTATGGTAATAGACGGACAAACTGGTTAACAAGGTGTATGCAAGCGCTCTCTCTCAAAAACTCCGACCCATGTAGATGCGAACTTAGGAAAAGTCGAAACGCTCAGGCAGGACAATGGGCGCCACCAGAGTCCAGGTGTACATGCCGTAGCAGACCCAGGCACTGACGATCTTGACCCAGCTTGCCGCATATGTACGGCCAACAGTCGCAAAGTCACCGTCCTTGGTCGACTCGTCAAAGTTCATGGTAAGCAGAGTAGCCACCCACGCCGTCGCCAAGAAGAAGATGATGTGGAACACGGAGTAGTTGTACTGGGTCCTGGATCGTTCGTCATCACCAGCAGGGGAATCACCCGCCTCGCTGTCGTCATCATCCGAAAGGAGAGCATCGGCTGGCAGGCTGCCCTCCTCGACGGCTCGGCGCAAAGCCTCGGCTCGCATTTCACGACGAGCACTCGGCTGCTGCGTAACCAAATCATGCTCGTCGTCCTCTGGTAGTCGAATGCCGTTCGAGTTGCCTAGGCCTAGGCTCTGGGTGGCAGCACGGGTTGTGGTGTAGGCAATGGTGAGTAGGGTGACAACCGCACCAATGATGATCGAAGTTGTTCTTGTGCCCCGGCCAGTGATGAGAGGGTTGCACTCGTTGTTGGGCTCCATAGACACAGCGGACATGGTCAGATAGGTGCAGTAGATAGCCACCATTGCTGCCTGCGCGAGTCCTGCCTTGGGGTTATATTCTTGGACGCTGGGGTTGACGGAAATGACGGAAATTCCCAGCCAGAGGAGGAGATTGATAGTGATGACAGCTTGGTTCATGGAGCAGTTGCCCTTGGCAAAGAAGATGTACTGAACAATGGTCATGGCAAGCGAGCCGATGTACATGCCAAGGGTCGATCCGATCAGAACAAATCTCCAGAATCTCGAGTCGGTATCCTCGATCTGGGCGAGGCAGTACTCGGCCCAGTTGTGGGCGAGATCGACAAGCAGAATCAGGCCCAACAAGAGGAAGAGCATAGCGCAGCCGAATGAGATGTAATTGCCCCAGACCAGGAAGAAGCTGTCGGGAATGAGGAAGGAGAGGACAACAAAGGCGAGCCAGGCAATAATCTTGGGCCCCCAGTAACCGTTCTGGATGGCGGCGCGAGGACTCCTGGATGTCGCAACACCAAAAAGCAAGCCGGCGAGAATGAGATGGAAGAGACCGAGAGCAAAGTTGATTCGATGGACGGCAAACCAGCCGTGACATGCCCCCGTCGGACAATTGATTGTGACCCAGTCGAGGGTGAGTTTCTGAAGTTTTTTGATCGCCCACGGCGTGAGCATTATCCAGGCAAGGATCGAGTTGACGAGGAGGAGGAGCGCGTATGCGATACGAGTTGCGACACTATTGCCGCACTTGCCACAGGCACTGCAAACCATAGAGCAAGTCGCAGCGCCGCAGCAGCTGGCCGCGAAGGACATGACCTAAAGGCGCTCGATTTTAGCATCTGAAATTGATGGAGGGCAGAGTCGACATACGGTGGTCACGCTCGGCACCGCGAGCAGTGGCAACGATAACAGAGCACCCATTGCGACGGCGCGAAGAGGTTGGCTGGGTTGGGTCTCCTCGGAAATGGCGCGATCTCGAGACTTGCGCCTTGATAGCTAATCGGATGTGTAGTTGTTCGCAGTCGTGTTGTTCAGGCCGTTGAAGGTATTGTGCCTAGCCTGGGATCTGTTTGAAGATGGGAGGAGATGGGATGATTGAGGCTGGGATTGGGCAAGCTAGTCCACGTGAGATTACGTCGTCAACCGCGGCCGGGGACCGAAAGCGGAAGCGGGATGCAGGCAGGCACTTTGGAGCTGTGGCTGGGCTTCTGCGTGGCTGAGCATTCAAATAGCGGGGTGTGGCTAGGTAGGTAGAGTCTCGGAGATCCGGGGTTCTCCCACACTGCCGGTAAGGAGGTTCCAGGCCCAGTCACAAGGCCCACCTTCGGAAGCCCGGGCCCTCTCGGACCCCCCTCCGCGTTCGGCCCGCGTGCGTGCTTACCCTGCGTGTTGCGTGCCCCTTGGCTGTGAGTTATCAGCTTCCAGAGCCACGAGATAACGAACTCGGCTCCCTGACCCCCTTCTTCCCATCCCTGGACTGTTACATCCTAGGATCTATCTCATCCGCCCGTAGCCACGCGTGCTTCAGCATCCTCTACTCTCTCTTCCTATTCCTATCTCATAACTTATCTTTTTCTTTTCCTATCTATCGTCTTGCTCCTCTCTTTCAATTGCTGGCTGTCTGTTTCGTCAGCTGTGTCAGCGTCCTTGTCACTACTAATGTTTTTAACTTTACCTTGCTAGAAGCGTGTTCCCTCAACATCGAGCATCAAGCTCACTCACTCCCTCCAGCTACCTTCCTATCTTCTATACATCCCACATAGCCAAGATGCATCAGAATCAGCAGCAGCGGCTTCATCATGCTCGCATTATTGCCAGCGTCGCTGCTACCGTCATCTCCCTCGCCTGTGGCACAAATGTTGGTTCCTATCTTGATCATGAACTTTGAGATGTGGGAGGCGATAAGTTCCTGACAACGCATCTAGTATGTCTACTCGGCCTGGGCTCCGCAGTTCGCCGAGCGGTTGAAACTATCATCCACGGAGAGCAACCTTATCGGTCTTGCTGGCAATTTGGGCCAGTACACTATGGGAGTTCCAATTGGTATCTTCGTCGACCATCGCGGCCCCAGACCTGCTGTTCTCGGTGGCGCTGTTCTCCTAGCTGTCGGCTACTTCCCACTCCACCAGGCCTACGACAGTGCCTCTGGCTCTGTTCCTCTTCTGTGTCTGTTCTCGTACTTGTCAGGTCTGGGTGGTTGCATGGCCTTTGCTGCTGCTGTCAAGACGTCTGCTCTCAACTGGCCCCAACATCGAGGCACCGCCACGGCTTTCCCACTCGCTGCGTTTGGCCTGAGCGCCTTCTTCTTCTCTCTTCTCGGTTCCGTCTTCTTCCCCGGCGACCCAAGTGCTTTTCTGGAGCTTCTCGCGTGGGGAACATGCGGCATGACTCTCGGCGGCTTCTTCTTCCTCAAGGTCCATCACCAGTCCAGCTATGAGGCCGTACCCGACTCAGAAGACCACCACGGCCGACCATCAACTTCTTCCCGACACTCTCGCCAGGGCTCTTCGGACGAGCCCAAGGTCTACCGCTCTTCTCGGGCGGTTGCTGAACCCGGTATGTTCACTAATTCCAGTAGTAGTAGTAGTAGCACTCGCACAAGCACAAGCTCCTCTGCACCCGCCCTGGCATCTTCATCCACCCCCGCCCCGGATCTAACGGCCTCTCCTGGAATTCCATTCGAGCCTGAAAGTGGCCGTGTGGTCGCCCCCGAGAACCCCGAGGACCTCGAGGCCGGCGAGACGTCCCCCCTAACGTCTCGCCCCTCCTCACGAACCGGCGAAGCCCTTCTTGGAAACAATCACATTAATAACGATCGATCTCACCGTGTAGACATCCGAGGTCTGGCCCTCATGCGCAGTCTCGGCTTCTGGCAGCTCTTTACCATCATGGGAATACTAGCTGGCGTGGGTCTCATGACCATCAAGTATGGCACCCCTCCCTCCACTTCGGGAATGAGCTCGGCTGACCTCTTTCAAGCAACATTGGCAACGACGCCAAGGCTCTTTGGAAACACTTTGACAAGAAGGTTACCGATGAGTTCCTCATCCACCGTCAGCAAATGCATGTGTCGACCCTTTCCATCTGCAGCTTTCTTGGGAGATTACTCAGCGGTGAGTCCGATCCTGACACACCCCGTGTTTTCATTGTCTCACAGCTCCTCTAGGTGTTGGCTCTGATTTCTTGGTCAACCGACTTCACGCCAGCAGGCTCTGGTGTCTTGCCGTCGCTTGTGTCGTCTTCTTCCTGGCCCAAGTCTGTGCCTTGCTCATCGAGAACCCCAACCTGCTCGGCCTGGTCTCGGGCTTATCCGGTATCGCCTATGGCTTCCTGTTTGGCGTTTCCCCTTCGATTGTGGCCGAAACCTTTGGCATCCGCGGGCTGAGCCAGAACTGGGGCTTCTTGACCATGGCTCCGGTCATCTCGTCCAACATCTTCAACATTTTCTATGGTAAAGTCTACGACCGACACAGCATTGTTCAACCCAACGGCGAGAGGGTATGCTTGGAAGGTCTTGATTGCTATCGTTCGGCATACTGGGTTACTCTATTTGCTTGTATTGCCGGAAGCGGCATCACTCTTTGGGGCATCCGCCATCAGCATGCCAAGCTCCTCAAAGAGCACAACAAGGGCGAAGAGGAAGACTAGTCCTGGGCCTGAGATCCATACAAGGGCTTGACAATTCGATGGGATCAGGTTGTGGCTAGTTAGCTTGTCGGTGATCTACGGCGTTGGATGAAGTTTGCTTGGTGTTGATTCATGAATATTTAACATAGATGGAACGGTCTGGCGCATAGGGAAACCAGGAAAGCATCGCGGAAAAATCTAGTTATTAGATTATATGCCAAAGGATATACGTCGTCCACAACCCCGAAACCCTCAGTTCCTTATTCAAGGCCCTTATCCCAGCCGCTGGACCGCCATGTCCACATTGCCTTGTGACATTATAATCCGCCATCATGCATGCCATTGCAAGGAAAAACAGGGACGACGAAAACAGACCCAACCAAAGCAAAATGGGAAGAAAAGTGTTGAACTGAGGTGAGGAGTGAAAAGCCCAGTGAAGCCAGGCTCCTCAATCTTTGTCTTTATCATGCCGTCTACCTGTGGAACGCCGAAATAATGCTCAAATCGTCAACTGACAACGAGAGGCACGCAAATCTAGGTGCATCCCTCCTTCGCCCGATGTCAAAAGGACGTTGACTCCAGAACCATGCAAAACAGAAAAAGTGGTATTATCGGGCGGGCCCGCGCTGAAAACAAAGAAAGAAAGACAACCGACTGGGATGGTGGGAAACAAGTATATGGTTCGGGGAAATGATCGTGTCCTGCCGTGGAAATGAGGTGGTGACAGCCTGCATTACATCCTCTGGTGATATACACAAAAGTGTTGGCGATAAACAACGTGCTACCTAGCACTGTCACGGGCGATTATCCTTCTCGAAGCAAGCCTGATCATCGAGGGGTCTTGCCCTCCTTTCGATCTGGATTTGAGTTGCTTTCGAATATGGCGCCAAGCCCGCTGAGTGAAAAGGGGTCATTGGTTGAATGTAGCACCACCAACCAAGCCGCCACAATGTTCACCAGATAGTGAAGCATGTAGGCGTGGGAGACGCCATACATGGCGGCGTAAAGAGCCGTGGCGAAGAGTAGTAGGCTAGTGACATAGCCAAACCCCCTGCTAACCTGAGGGACCATCTTCCCTGTCGTCAAGTTCTCCACGAGAAGAATAAACGGCATGATGGAAAGGACATTATGGTGTGAAGAGAAGGGCGTGAGCCAATGAACTGCCAAGTTTCGGATCCAGACCGCCAGGATGGGCAGATTAATAGGGAGAATCCAGAGCATTAGGAGGAGAACAGAATGGGCGTAGTGGTAGTAGTTCGAGTTTGCATCCGAAGGGGCAGTGTTGTTGATGCGAAGCGCTCGGATGACGGTGAAGAGCTGCACCAAGCATGCCACGAGGTAAGCAAACTGATAAGGGATGAAGGTCGACACCAGGAACAAGAGAATCGCTGTCGTGATCATACGCCGCTTAGGGGTTGAAGGCACAAATGCAGGAGACCTCGCGAGCCCCTGATCATCGGATGCCCCAGCCAGAGACAGCAGGTTAAGCAGCCCATAGAAGAGACCAAATATGTGTGTCAGGAGCTTGGTCATGTAGTGAAGAACAGTGCAAACGCCGATGCAGACAACACCAATGAGGGGGACAAGGAACCAAAAGAAGGGGTCGTCCGTTCCAATCAAAATGTCGTGTCGATGAAAGTCAACACTTGAGGGAGCCGTGTGTGCCTGTTCAAGGTATTTGCCAAGTCCAGAAAATGATACGCCTTCAAGCGACATGGAGAGAAGTGTCAGCGACACCAGCAACAGCGGAATTGACTGGCGAAGACACAAATCCAAGCTCTCCGAGAAACATATGAAAACACCCGAGCTGTCGTAGACACGGAACTGCTTGCGCAGAACAAGAGTAACGGTCAACAGGGGGAATGCGGCAAAAACAGTGCGATACCTCATGTAGAGCTTGCCCAAGCTGCCCCAGATATCGGGCTTAATCTCAAAATGGACACTGGACTTGCAGGAGGGGTCGGCCCAGAGTTGGAAAGTGAGGCCATCCTCGGGCTTCTCCTTCAGAGGAGGCGGCAGATAGGGGGCAACGCCATGAAGGCTAACATCGGCGGACTGCGCATTGACAAAGTACTTCGACTCGTACGGCCGTTCAAGATACTGGCGAACCAAGGGGCTGAAGAGAGCCTTTTCAACCTTGCAACTTGGGCTCGTGATTTCCAGCTTGTAAGCAAGCAGAGCCGATTGCAGCGAGGGAATGGTGACTTCGACGGCCATGGGACGGTTTGCCGGGAGGTCGATTGATACTCCAGACAAGATCAGCCCGCCCAGACCAATGTCTTGCTTTCTGGAAAATTCGGACTGATCGCTAAACTCGGCGATGAGGAAGCTGTGAGTGTTGGAAGTGGCCTTTTCTATAACTGCCACAAATTGATGTTCCGAGAGCAGGTCGAGGTCGTACTGAAGGTATGAAAAGGGAGCAATCTCTCTCTCGCGGTCGAGATAGAAAGGGAACCTTGTCGATGGGGTAGATGCGGGAAGCAGAATCCGGTCTGAAGCCGCGTTCTTACAAGCAAGCCTAGTCGAGCCACTATCGTCGCTAGAAAGGTCGATTTGAAAGGGGTAGAGCGAGTTGGCCTGTCCGGACTGGAAAGGATACACACTGCAAAACAGAACCTCGAGCTTTCCATTTTCACCAGCCTCATCCAGAGAGGCATCCGTGAGGAGAGTAAAACGCTTCGACTCGGGAGAGCCCTGCGGTGGGAGGGGAAGCAAGTGTGCTCTTGGCTTAGAATGCTTCCCGATCTTGTTGAGGACGAGGCGCTCTCCGGCCGGCAGAATCGAGTTAAAATCGTCACCGAGTGTGAGAAGTGTCGTTGCCTCCTTGAAAGGCAGGTCCTTCTCCATGGTCGATTCCATTCCTGTGAGAAAGCGTTTCTTGAAAGTTCTCATTCGGTCGGCCCGCGGTCTAGTTTGTGAGCCACGATGGACGTCAACAATGTCGAAAAGTGTTCGCGCAATTACTTTTCGGAACTGGTCGCACCAGAGGATGGCTTGGTGATCCATACTTGTCCAGACGGTCGGAATGCCCGTGGTGAAGACGGTAAAGCCATGTGTCGGAGGGACAAGAGACTCGAGACTCGCATAATCTGATGGCACAACCGTATCCAAACCGCCGCCTGCGATCGACACCAGAGTAACGTGCCACAAGGGATTGTTGTTAGCCCATTTTTGCGAGTATGCTCGACGCCAATAAGCGTTGATTTCGTCATAAATCTGAACGATCTGTCCATCGAATGTGACCGGGGGACGTGAGTGCGGCGCCGACATCGTAATGATCGTATTGATAGAGTTTGCCTGATAATTGGACTGAACAAGCATGGCTCTCGCTACCACGCCGCCCATAGAATGCCCAAGAATGATTACTGAGGTTGGGTCCGGAAGATGGTCCTCTCGAGAGACACGCTGGGGGTCGGAGTAGAGAGAAAGGATGTAGCGCACGGCTTCGTTGAGGTATTCGGCTTGGTCGAGCAGCGTTTGGCCGTGAAATGCAGTTATATCTTCGTTGAAATCTACCGTGAAGAAATCCAGGCTCCGGATGCCAGCATCGAGAGTGGCGTGGTCATGTTCGAGGTTATGATGAAAATAGTTTGCCGCTTCAGCAGCGATCGGACGAACCTGCTTGTAACTTCCAGCATTGCCAGGGATGAAAAGCACAGGGATTCCTCGCAACTAAACACACGAGAATTAGCGGTTGACGTCGGGAGTCATACAGAGAAGGAATCGTCGACCGCATCCTAAACCAAAGGGTTCCAAGGGACATACCTTGTCCGGCTGCTCGATTCCTTGCTCTCGATAGAGATACAACGAGTATTTTGTTGCGAAGCGCGTGTGCTCAGTGTCGAACTCGGTGAAGCGCACATATGATGGGCGCATGTAGGACATTCGGCATCCCTTGGGATCGAGCTGGCGAGTCACGAGAGACCTGAGGATGCCGATAAGGAGAGCGATACCCAGGGCCGAAGTGAGCAAGACGACGGGGGAGAAGCGCGAGGAACGGCGTGTACGACGGCTCGGAGAGGGAGACTGATTCGGCGTCCTGGCGAGAGCCATGTCGGGAGTAGAAGGGGCGGCAAGAGAGGTAGGTTTTAGGGTCGTGGTTGGTTGAGGCTCTTCGCGAGCATGGCCATTGCGTCCATTGCGGCCGTTCGAGGGCTTCCAATTAAGGCTATCAGGTCGCCGGCTCCGTGTAGGTGAGGAACGTGTCTTTGAGCTGAAATCGGGGTCGGGGATGTCGGACTCGAGGGAGGATTCGTCACCATCATCGGCCGACCCAGAGGAGCGCCTCTTCATGGAGAAGGCGCGTTAAGACTCGCCGCGAGCCTCTGACCAAGTAGAAAGAAGAGAGGACGAACGTATATCGACCAGCGTCGGAGGAGGCTCGTAAAGATCTGACGGTCGAGGCGCGAGGTCGGCAGAAGCGAGGTCAGATCGAGGACGAGGTCGAGGTCAAGGTCAAAGCCAAGATTAAGATCGAGAAGGCTTGGAAGGGTTAGCCAGGCTGGCACAGCTCGGAGAAGCACCCACCAAGACCAGCGACAACAGGGGTCTGACGGGGGCTGTTAAAGGCGCAATTGAGCACGTCTGAGTGGAAGCCCGAGAGAGGCCTGAGTGCCCGGTCGCGAGCAGAAGCAACCGGGGTGGCCGGGGTTGAACTTTGCTGGCGATTTAACTCACCTCGGTACCATGCAACAGCGTTTGCGTCTGCGGTCGGAGGCTCCTGACAAGATCAAACGGCAGCGGCAGCGACAACGGTGACAACCACATTAGAGCACGCACAGCACAGCACTGCAGCGACTAGCTATCCGTACAGCAGCAAGCACAAAAAAGAGATGGTCAAGAAGATGGCCGCAACGCTTGGGCAAGGCGACACATGCCGATTCCCCGGTCCTTTCTGGAGCCAGTGAATGTGGGTGGGAAATTGGATGTTGATGGCTTCTCTGTCAGCCGAGTCGGAGCCACTTAGCGTTGCGCATCCCCTTTTTTTTTTGTTCCTTCTTTCCCCTGCGCGCACCCTTCCATCTACTCCCGCGCCACACTCTAGAAGAACTGTCGCCCCAAAAGCCATCCAATGATCTAATCGCTTGCCATTTTCTCGTCTAGAGTTTCAAGGAAGTAGGTCAATCCCAACAAGCAGGGAATCCCTCATCACACATGGCTCGTGTTGTCGGCCTCGTTCCCGCCACTGTTTAATTACAGGCATGTCGGCCATTTAAAAGGATTGTTTCAATCTGCATTCAACAGACCCAACCCATCTACTCCACAGGCAGAATCATCCAAGATGTTGGTCCAGGACATGTACAGTACCAACGCGCAGCCTCTCGACACAGCTACGTGGCTGTTGTTTCGGTTTCGAATTAGGTGGACGGGAGCGTTGAGTCCTCGTAAATCTGCGTCATCGAAGCAGATTGATGCGCCTGTTTTTACGCATACTTGCAACCTACTTTGTCTATGAATGCACCAACGGCGGCACCAACCGCGTCACCTGAAATAGATGAAAGCTCACACGTCGAGGGGATCCCACGTTCCGCGTCACCGCGCCATCCACTGTGGTCCCGCCCCTACCGCCGGCGCCTCTCCCTTTCCAGTTACCTCTTGACGTGGATAGCTTTGCTTGGACCACAGCCAAGGCTGGAGAGCCAAGACTGGAGATGTTATTCCGATCGAAGCTCTCACGCGGAATCGGCGGTTATCGTTCCTTTGTGGGGATCAAATGCGGTCTACCTGGTGGGAAGCAGCACCAGCGTCTTCGCTCCTGCAACTACCTGCTGTATGGTCGCAACCGGCGGCTTCGAGGTGGTTGAAAATGTGGTGGCTGGGAGCTCAAGGCATCCTGTAGGTGCTCGGGAAGTTGCGTCGCGTGCGTCCAACTGCCTGCCGATCCCTGACCACTGGTCAGCGACCGCACAGAGGCATCATTTCAGCCTGTTCTTTGGCTGAATGAGCGCGAACGACGCTAGTTGTTGCTGTTGAATGGCGCCTTTTCTTTGAAGGGGCCGCGCCGTTCGTATTAGCTTGATTACTTCCCACAAAGCGGTGACCAGTCTCCCTGTCGCCGTCAAAGGTACGTAGTTGTCTCTTTTCGGAGCCGAGTACGGGTCCTCTACGACGGGACAAATCAGTTTGGTGTATGCGCCGACTTGTGGTCATACAGCCATCCATGGCTCCATACTTTTCGGGGGGGTTCCGCAATACCGAGGGTTACATCTATAATGGCTCTCCCGGGCAATTTCAATGCTGTGCGACCCCTTCAGTTCGATGTGCCTGCATCAGATCTTCCCCATTGGCTATATCATTTCCATTCTCCATGTCGAGGTGGATGCCACGGCCTTTCATGTCTTCAAACTTGTCTCGGTAACAGCCCCGGTAGTCGAATACCGTAGCTCGGTAGTTAGCTAGATCTTGTAAATGCTTATCCCCTATCAGGGAGCTGAAGACCCCTGTCATCTCAGTCGCGTTCACGTACACGCTCCCAGCTATGCGCAGAGCAATTGGACAGAACAACTCGTTCCATATATCAAAGTCGCATTTATTCGAAATTTGGCGATTTTGGAATGCAGGTCTGCCAATCAGGCCTCGATCGCAAGTAGTTAGGTCCGTCTAGCTACTACAGCAACGTCTACGCGCAGATGCCTGGCCACTGAGTGAATCTCAAGTCATGGCAACCATTAAACAGATTGATGGACGCACGGTAAAGCCCACACATATTGAACCACTACATCTACATACCCGTATCTCTAATTGCGTTTTAGGTTCATCAAATACAATCTGGCCAGGTCATTGTCGACCTCTGCTCTGTTGTGAAGGAGCTTGTTGAGAACAGTGTCGACGCTGGCGCAACTAGTATAGGTTTGTGGACCACCAGCCTTTTCCCAGTTGCCCATTCGAAGAGGCCCTTTCTCATATATCATTCTCACACGGTGTCTGTAGATGTTCGTTTCAAAAATCAGGGCCTTGACCTCATCGAGGTGGCGGACAATGGAAGTGGCATCGCCCCTGCCAACTACCCGTCAGTAGCTCTGAAGCACCACACCTCGAAGCTTTCTTCATACTCGGACATATCCACACTGCAGACATTTGGCTTTCGTGGTGAGGCTTTGGCCTCCCTATGCGCCCTGTCCGTCCTCACTGTGACAACGTGTCAAGCTGGCGAGGCTCCTAAGGGGAGCAAGCTCAGCTTCGAACCCTCTGGAAAGCTCAGTGGGACGGCTGTTGTGGCAGCGTCGAAGGGCACGACTGTCTCAGTCGATCGTCTCTTTCACAACTTGCCGGTTCGGCGCCGAGAGCTTGAACGAAACATTAAGCGGGAGTGGAACAAAGTCATCGCCTTGCTCAACCAATACGCATGCATCCAGACCAACCTCAAATTTTCTGTCTCTCAACAGCCCACCAAAGGTAAAAGGATGCAACTCTTCTCTACCAAAGGAAATCCAACCACTCGGGACAACATCATCAACATCTTTGGGGCAAAGACCATGACAGTCCTGGTTCCCCTGGACCTTAAGCTCGAGATGCAGCCCTCGAAGGTCAGCCCAGCCTTGCAGTTAGATGTAAAAGACTCGACAACCTCGAAGGAAGTCCGCATTGTTGGTCATGTGTCACGGCCTTCCCATGGTGACGGCCGGCAAACCCCAGATCGTCAGATGTTTTTCATCAACGGAAGACCCTGCGGTTTGCCCCAATTCGCCAAAGCATTCAACGAAGTTTACAGATCCTACAACGCCTCTCAGAGCCCCTTCATTCTGGCCGACATTCAACTTGATACCCATATGTATGATGTCAATGTCAGTCCCGACAAACGGAGTATCCTGCTCCATGATCAGAATGAGCTTCTTGACAATCTTCGCACATCTCTCACAGGCTTGTTTGACTCGCAGAACTACTCGGTCCCCACGGCACAGCTCCTAACACCGAAACCCAAACCCGAGAAACAGACCAACAGAGGAACACCTGCAGGGTCTCTCTCTGAACCTCAAAGCAACTCACATAGTGGTCCCCAAGATGATTCGGAATTAGAAGATGAAGTTGGCGAACATGAGAGTCCAGTAGTCAGAGTACAAATAGGCCAGGCAAGGACCATCCGTGCGTCCAGGTCTCTGTCGAAAGACACAAGTGGCCAGAATCTGATCAGCGGTTGGGTGGAAAGGAAAACAACGAATCGAACAGACAAAACGAGCAATGCAGCAGCCACTTATCGACCTCACGGTCGATCGGATTCAAAAGCGTCGACCAGCAAACAAGAGGAACCAAGTTTGTTCCTTGAAAGCTCCTCTGATTCCTCGGACAGCGACGAAAACGATGTTGACAAACCCCTGCCCGTCAGAGACTTCAACAAACGGTTGAAGGAGAAGACCGCTACGAAATCCAAAGCTCCCATCGAGACTATTAGTTCTCCACCGTCAGTCGAAGATGAGCCTCAAATTCCTGCCGTCCAGCCCCTGAGACGTGGGCCGGACGACCATCACCACATCAGCCCAATACGATCAACCCAAAGAGGGGCAGTCCCAGAGGTCACTACAGTCATTATTGGGAACGAAAGAGTACAAAATCCCACTAGTCCTCTGCCCGACGTGGATGAGAAGGAAGCAGCTGACGCTGGAGCGATGGAGATTGATGAGCCAAAGCCATCGTTTAGAAACAGGCTGACCCAAATATTTGCTGCTGGAAGCAAATTGGCGATGGATCATAGGGTGCCACTCCAAGATGGCTCGGATGACGAAAGCACTGATGATTCCAGACCTGAGCCTGAACCCGATTCTGATGACGATGGGGATGGCATCAGAGGCCGCGACGGACCTAAGCCATCCGAGGCACCAAGCGATCACAAAGAGGACCCCAGTTTGGTTAATCCTTCACCCAGTATCGAGGAAACGGACGATCAACCCCAGAATCCATCACTCACCAGCCCTCTTGCGCCTATGTCCAGCGAAATCTTGACAGCGGAGCAGAAAAGCCAGCCTCTCAAGGCCGGTGTGCGCAAACGGGATGCAACATCTCAGATTCTCCAGCACCTACGGACGAACGAAGGATTGATCAGATCGCAAATGGCAAGTTGGGCTGGCCACCTCCCCGTGGACAACGGTCATTCACCAGGTGGTGGTGAAGTGACAGATCTCGGTGCGGCTGATGCCGAAGAAAAGCTCTCTCTCACGATTGCTAGAAAAGACTTTTTGAAGATGAGGATTGCTGGACAGTTTAATCTCGGCTTCATCATTGCAGTCCGGCCGGCACAAGCGAGATCGGATGATGAACTTGAGCTGTCAGAACATGACGAGCTGTTCATTGTTGACCAGCATGCAACTGACGAAAAGTACAACTTTGAAAGACTGCAGCAGGCCCAAACTGTGCAATCACAGCGACTGGTCCATCCGAAACGGCTCGAGCTAACCGCTCTCGAAGAAGAGATTGTGATGCAGAACATCTCAGCCATCGAGGCCAACGGGTTCAAGGTTCATATTGACATGAGTGGTGACGAACCCGTTGGCTCACGGTGTGAAGTCCTGGCCCTTCCCATGAGCCGCGAGGTAACTTTCACCCTCACAGATTTCGAGGAGCTAATAGCCCTCCTCGGAGAAGAGTCGTCCGAGTCGAGACATGTCCCCCGGCCTTCCAAGGTCAGGAAGATGTTCGCCTCGAGAGCATGTCGGAGCAGCGTCATGATCGGCAAGCCCTTGACGCAGGGGCAGATGGAGACGCTGGTTCGTCACATGGCAGAGCTGGATAAGCCCTGGAACTGTCCTCACGGACGCCCTACGATGAGGCATCTGTGTCAACTAGACTCCTGGGACGGGAGAGGTTGGAAGGCAGACAAAGCGCCAGTATCTTGGCGATCATACGTCGATGAATAGTACAAGTAGGCTAGGATGTTTCATGATAGGTATAGTGGTGTGTCATTCACAGCGAGACAGGAGTAAAGAATTCCAAGCTTCAAAACTTTTTTCATCGCATCGCATCCCAACACCATAACTACCTAGATATCTACCTAATTACAACCTATCCGATCACGCCGTGTCCGCCAAAGAACCGCATCGCAACCAGAACAAGTATCTAACCCATAACATCAAAGCTGAACTATCCTACATAAAACTCATGACAGAAATTCATCAAACCCGAAATCGCAATTCAAAAGATCCCCCCCTGATCATCGCTCCCCGAGCGGATTACGTCCATCAAGGAAGGAAAACCTGTTTCCTGCAAAGCCACCTCGGCCCTCTTCAGCCACTTTACCGCTCACGCGTCGCTCGTACGTCGTTGACGAATACGTGTTGTAGTCGTTGCCAGTCGACACCTTGCGAGTGTTGCCCACCATCATTACCGGAGGTGTCGCGCTCTTGAGATCGCCGTACGGTCTGGTAGAGAAATCGGACTCGGGCTGGATGGAGCTCTGTCGATTACGGGGCGCAAAGGCAGGCTTCTCATCGGCGATGTCCCTGCTCGCGCTGACTCGTCTGGCATTAGAACTGACTTCAGACAGTGAGTTAGCAGAGGGGAAGTAAGGCGTCCGGGTACGAGGGGGAGTCTCTCGCACGGCTGTCAGTGGGTTCAGACGAAGAGGATGGGGTCGAAGATCGTCAGCTGCATCTGACTCGAAGCCGTATGACGGGTTGTTCTCGTCACCATATTCAGAGTCGGAGTCGTCGAGGTTGCTGTAGCGCTGGGCCAAGGTCTCGTACGACTTGTTCTCGCGGTTTGCAGCACTGGTCTTGGCGGCTTCCATTTGACGATTCCGCTGGTTCGTTCGGGATATGAGTGAGTCCGTAGGCATCCACGTCTCAGTGAACTTGGGTGGGCGAGGCTGGCCTGTCCTGTTGTAGCTGCTCGCTGGTCGAGGACTGGGGCGCTCATCCAGCGGGATCTCCATGTAAGCATCGTGATAGACTGAGCGCGTGGCCGATGTTCGAGTGGTTGCCTTTGATGCGGCCGAGTCACGACGTTCACGACGAGGCGTAACTGGAGCTCTCTGATACTGAGGGCTAGCCGGCGGGTTGCTTCGAGAGGCTCTGCTTCCAACAGTAGTGCTGGATCCATTTCGAGTGTGGGTAAATGGAACAGCACGCGGCGGCTCGATCCCATCATGGATGCCTTGATGTGGAATGATGGACTGCCGGCGCTCACTTGCAGCCATGGACAGACGGCTATCGTGGTCCACTGTGCTGAAGGTGGCCATTGACGACTTGTTCCTCTTGTGCTTGGGGCGTGCCGTAAGATGATCTTCGAGGGGGTTCATGTCTGGTGGCATCTTGCTAATCCTGCGGAACGTCCAGCATAGCCATCCTGCGATGCACAGCGTAATCACATGAGTCCCGCCGGACCCGAGCAGAGTGTACCAGACAGTAGGCCTGAAGTAGTTCATGAGGCTCTGGTCCGAGAGGCGAGTTTGCCATCTATCACCATTGTTGTATACCGAAAGAGCGCCAAAGGCATAGAACGAGACGGTTCCAAGATCCGAGACGAAAGAGAAGAGTTGATAAGCGGAAGAAGAGGCTGGTGCGCGTTCAGCTGCGTCACGCGCGAGGTGGTAGATGGCATAGACACAATGGATCATCACAACGCCAGGCTATACAAAATGATCAGTCCACGTCCATGCTACAGTAGGTTCCAGAGCTTACTGTGATTCGAAGGACCCAGCCTTGGAGGGCATCAGTCTTGGTGATGAGAATCATCAACGTCAAGATTCCGGCCGCGGCGATGAGCTGCAGCACGCGCAGTGCACATTGAAGTCGACGTAGCCATTTAATGAAGCCCTTGGTAAGAGGGCTCATAGAAGCAAACTCGGTTGATCTATGTGTGAGAACCTCGTGCGCGCTACGAGACCGTTAGAGATCGACAGCTTGCGAAACATGGCGCTTGTCTCAACAATACTTACTCTGGGTGTCTGTTGAAGGTGACGAGCGGTCCAGATGGCTTCTTTCTCGGCTTCGGAGGCGTCCAGCTTGCTCTCGTGACGGCCTTGGGATCAAACTTGGGCTCCGGGAAACGAGAGTCGTGGCGCTGAACAGCGCTGTAGAGGAAAGGCGCCTGCGACGGGGCCATTGTTGGGCGTCGCAAGGCAATGCGCTTCGCGCGTTGAATAAAGTGTTGATCAACGGTGGTTTGACAATGTCGATATGAGTTCAAGGGAAACCGAGTCGGCGGTGGCGAGCCGACAATCGAGCCGGGACTTGGAATGCAATGCGATAGTTATCCGAGCGAAATCAGGCCCAGCTGTTAGGATGGATAGGTACGAGAGCAACCGTCTCTGGTGAAGATACCTAACTTAGTTTGTGGACACGCGGGGGCCGGCCGGGTTGTCACGGCAACAGGCGGCGGAGGTCGGACCCCGGTGAAGGCCGATCAGCCAGAACCAGCCAAGAGGACATGGCCGGCCAATCCAAAGAGTCACATCTCTGCCACTTGCTTGTTCATCGCGTCATGATCTCTCGAATTGGCTTTACTCATGATGCCATTGACTATAACGCGGCAGTTCAGCCGATTGAGCTCCATCCCTCAGCTGTCTCGGGTAACTTGCTCGAACCGCTCGTTCTCATCGAAAGTCCGCCGACATGGTAGCCGATCCCCGGATGCACCGTTCCGTCTGGCGGTAGTGGGCTCCGGCCCAGCTGGATTTTACACCACATACCGGGTGATGGGCAAAGTCCCAGGAGCGAAAGTGGACATGTATGAGAGTCTTCCAGTCCCGTTTGGTTTGGTTCGTCATGGTGTCGCTCCCGATCATCCAGAGGTCAAGGTTGGCTACCCTACAAGACATGGAGCAAAAAAGATCGAAGCTGATCTTTATACCCCCAGAATTGCCAGGAGAAATTTGACGAGATTGCATCGTCTCCTAATTTCACCTTTATTGGCAATGTCTCTATTGGCCATCCCGGTCATTCCGCGAACCATTGTACCATAGAGCTGCAAAACTTGATGCGCCATTATGATGCGATTCTATTCGCATACGGAGCCTCGGAAGACAAGAAGCTTGGGATCCCTGGCGAGTCAACACTGAGTGGAATATACTCTGCTCGTGAAGTTGTTGGCTGGTACAATGGCCTTCCTGACTGCTCCAACCTCAACCTGGACCTATCTCAGGCCGAGGAGGCTGTCATCATCGGCCAAGGAAATGTTGCCCTCGATGTTGCAAGGATGCTGCTGGAAGACATTGATGTTCTGAAAAAGACAGACATCACAGAGCAGGCACTCGAGACGCTATCCCGGAGTCGGGTCAGAAGAGTGCATGTTGTGGGAAGAAGAGGGCCCATGCAGGTACGTTGGAGATTAAGCGACACCTAAAGGGCAGCGAATGAGACGCTGACGTCAAATCGTATAGGCTGCTTTCACGATCAAGGAGGTCCGAGAGCTGATGAAACTCAGCCAAGTTGGGTTCTTACCATTCAACCGCTCCCTGGTCCCCGAAGATCTCAAGACGCTGCCCCGTGCTTCCAAGCGGTTGATGGAAGTCTTGGTCAAGGGCTCGCCGACACCGGCTGAATGTGCATCCAAGGTGTGGTCTCTGGACAGCTGCCTCTCCCCAAGGCACTTCCTCGGAAACCAGGACGCACCCTCCAAGGTTGCGAGCACTGAATTCGACGTCACGGAGCTTGCAGAACCCTTCGACCCCAAGTCATCCGTCAAGGCAGCTGGGGAAACTGCCTTTCTCCCGTCTGACGTAGTCTTCCGGTCTGTGGGCTACAAGTCTGTGGCCCTACCTGGATTCGAGGACATTGGCATTCAATTTGATGAACGTCGGGGCGTCGTTGACAACGATGGGCTTGGCAGAGTCACAAGAATGGTATCCGATACCCACGCTGAAGGTGTCCGGAACCAGCGAGTTCCGGGAGTCTACTGTGCAGGTTGGGTCAAGAGAGGTCCGACTGGAGTCATTGCATCAACTATGCAAGATGCATTCATTACGGGCGAGGCAATCGCAGAGGACTGGCTCTCAGGTGGCCAGTTCATGAACGCATCCGATGAGACGAGCGTGAGTGGTTGGGATGGGCTGAGTCAGGAGATAGGACCATCAGCTTCTCAAGCCGTCGCATGGGATGATTGGCGTCGGATTGACCAAGCGGAAAGAGAACGAGGGCAAAAGAACGGAAAGGAGAGAGAAAAGTTCACCACCACCGCGGACATGCTTGCTGTTCTCGGATGACGCTCAAAAAGACGTTTTAACTATTTGTATATCACATCACTCTGTACATCATAGATACTCAAGAGCTCTTGATCTTCTCGGTGAGCTCAGGGACCTTTTCGAACAAATCTCCAACCAGACCGACATCGGCGACCTGGAAGATGGGCGCATCCGCATCCTTGTTGATAGCGGCAATAACCTTGCTGTCCTTCATACCGGCAAGATGTTGAATAGCACCTGAAATACCAACAGCCATATATAGTTGAGGAGCAACAACCTTGCCGGTCTGTCCAACCTGAAGGCTGTTATCGGCATACCCGCTGTCGACGGCAGCACGGGAGGCACCGACGGCAGCGCCAAGAGCATCGGCCAGAGGCAGCATCACCTTGTCAAAGTCCTCCTTGGACTTGAGACCACGGCCTCCGGAGACAACGCGGCTGGCAGTGGAAAGATCGGGACGGTCCGACTTGGCCAGGTCCTCAGACACCCACTCAGTAGGCGACTCGGACTTGGGGTCAACACCCTCCTCAACGGTAGCAGAGCCGCCCTCGAGAGCAGCGGCGGCAAAAGCAGTTCCTCGAATGGTGACGACCTTGATGGAATCCGACGACTCGACGGTGGCGATCGCATTGCCAGCGTAGATGGGCCGGACAAACGTGTTCTCGCCTTCAATCGCCGTGATGTCGGAAATCTGCTGCGAATCGAGAAGAGCAGCAACTCGGGGGAGGAGGTTCTTGCCGAACGCGGTGTGGCCAGCGATGACGTGAGTGTAACCGCCCTTCTTGATGTTCTCAACTAGGAGGGGGGCATAGTTTTCGGGGAGGCCCTGATTGTGTTGTTAGTCTGTGCCTCTGAGGTCGAGGATGTACTCTGCGACGGCGCTGACCTTGTCATAGGCGCCGTTATCCACGGCGATAATCTTCTCGACGCCCTCAGCCTTGGCGGCCTCCTCTGCAACAGACTTGATGTTGCTGCCAGCGATAAAGCCATGAACCGTCCCACCGAGCTTCTTAGCAGCTGTAAAGGCGCCCAATGAGCTGTGGTTGAGCTGCCCATCCTTCTGCTCCAGAATGGCCAAGGTCGACAACAGCCTTTGGCGGGCTTGTGCGTTGAGGCTATAGGCATGGGCGCGTCCCATGAGGCCAGTAGCCTGCTTCGCCAATACTCGTCTCGCAGTCGGAAGCATCTTGTCGGTGGAATTGGTTGCGTGGGTTGGCCAGCTGCCAACTCTAGGAGGAGATGATGGCTGTTTAAGGCACTCTGTGAATCGGCGACGGCTGGTGACGGCCCGAGGTAGCGGCCGACTTGATCGCTCTTGGGGCGCCCCCGTCATCGGCCACTCGCCGGGAACTGACGGCAGGTGTGACGGAAATGCCGAGCCGACTTGAGGCGAAAATCACATGATCGCGGAGGCGAGATGCACGTGATGGAGCCAGATCACGTGATATAGCTGATCCCCTGTCTGGCGCTGCGCGTTCAGGATGGAGGAAGCTGAATGCCAGTCAATCTCCCCGTCACTGTCGCGCCAAAATTTCTCCAAGACGCGACCCATCCCATCCATCGCCAGACTCCATCAACATCACGACGCTAGCGGCATCGATTTCTCAACGACACACCAACCAACAGCCACATCTGCTGTTCCGCGACATTTCTTGTTCGCCTGTCTCCGCGCAACGCCTTCCTCGCGCGCGCTCGATTGACCCATCTGTCGTGACCTGTCGCCCGCGATCCTTGGCCGATTGCGATCCTCATTAAGATGGACGACACTGCGACCTACGGCTCGCCCGGCAACGGTGCTTCGCCCAACAGCAATCCAATCCTTGCGCAACCCCCTTTGCAACCAGACCCAAGCGCTGGCGATGGTGAAGGTATGCGCGCATTGAGCTTTGTCCCTGACCCCCCCGTTCATGTTGCTGATGGGTCACCCAGATGTCCAGATGTCGGAGGGACTGACAACCGAGTCAAACATTAAACAGGACAGCACGACTCCTGCTCCAGGTAGGAAAAATTCATGATGGTTGATGGAGTGTTTGCTAAGATTGCTAGCTCGCGGCGATGAGGAGATGAACGATGCGCCTGATGACTCCAAGGGCAAAGATGAGGCAGCTGGAGGCACCGATGGTCAGGACAAATCAAAGGAGACAGCCGAGTCCGCTGCTCGTGAGCACCTCATGACCCAGACACACGCGATTGTCCTTCCTAGCTACAGCACTTGGTTCGACATGAACACCATCCACGAGATCGAGCGCAAGGCGATGGCCGAGTTCTTCAACAACCGAAACCGCAGCAAGACACCCGCTGTCTATAAGGACTACCGCGACTTCATGATCAACACATATCGCCTTAACCCCGTCGAGTACTTGACGGTGACCGCCTGTCGCCGAAACTTGGCTGGTGACGTTTGCGCCATCATGCGTGTTCATGCTTTCTTGGAGCAATGGGGCTTGATCAACTACCAGGTAGGACACGTGGCTTGGCGACTTGCAACAATCATTTCTAACTCTCAGCAGGTTGATGCCGATCAGCGTCCCTCGCATGTTGGACCCCCCTTCACCGGCCATTTCAAGATCATCTGCGATACCCCCCGGGGTCTCCAGGCGTGGCAACCCTCTGCTGACCCAGTGGTCTTGGAGGGCAAGAAGAGCCAAGACACCGACAACAAGGCCAATGCGACCGTGCTCGCTAAGGCCGATCAGAACCTCGAGATTGGACGCAACATCTACGAAGCCAATGCCAAGAACACGCTCATCACCAAGACGGAGGGCAAGACGAATGGAGAGACCCCTGCCACTAATGGTGTTCCTGGGTCTGAGGATGCCACCAAGACCCCTATTGCCAAGGTTCACTGCCATCAGTGTGGAAACGACTGTACCCGGATCTACTACCACAGTAACCACACAGACGCGAACCCCAAGGCCAAATACGATCTTTGCCCCAACTGTTTCACTGAGGGTCGTCTGCCTGCTAACCATACTAGCAACATGTATGTGAAGATGGAAAACCCCACGTACACCTCGACTCTCGACCGGGACGCCCCGTGGACGGATGCCGAGATCTTGCGACTGCTCGAAGGTCTTGAGCGGTTTGATGATGACTGGGGCGAGATTGCCGAGCATGTTGGTACCCGCACGCGGGAGGAGTGTGTCCTTCAGTTCCTGCAGCTGGACATTGAGGAGAAATATCTTGATTCGGAGGCCCCCATCAGTGGCCCTACTGGCTTGTCGATGCTTGGTCCTCAACAGGGACAGCTTCCCTTTAGCCAGGTGGATAATCCCGTCATGTCGGTTGTTGGATTCCTTGCTAGTCTCGCCGATCCAGCCAGCACGGCAGCGGCGGCAAGCAAGTCCGCTGAAGAGCTCAAGCGAAAGCTCCGCAAGCAGCTGGATGGCGAGAAGGCTGGCGACGAAGCCCAAGCTAATGGTGACGGCAAGAGCAAAGCTGATTCAATGGACATTGATGTCCGCCAAGAAACAACCACTACAACGACGACGACGACCACAACAACGACAAAGACAAGCGCGCTTGCTTCGATCCCTCTGGCATCAATTGGCGGTCGGGCGGCAGGATTTGCATCACATGAGGAGCGAGAAATGACACGATTGGTGTCTGCTGCATCTAATGTGACTCTTCAGAAGCTGGAACTGAAGCTGAAGTACTTTGATGAGATGGAGGCTGTGCTGCGTGCGGAGCGACGAGAGCTTGAGCGGGCGCGTCAACAATTATTCCTTGACCGACTGGCCTTCCGACGAAGAGTGCGTGAGGTCCAGGAAGGCCTCAAGGCTGCGGCAACGGTCGGGGGGGAGCAGGGCGTACGCATGGCCCAGGATGCGATGAACGAGGGTGATCGACTGAGCTTCCAACCAGCACCTGGAGCGCAAGCCGTCCCACCTCCAAGCAACGACGGCCAAGTGAAGAGCTACGAGGCGTAGAAGCTTGGGCGAAGAATGGATCAGCACGAGACAGGAAATGGGAAAAGCTGATGTGACGGGACAGATTGGGTTCAATGCCAACGATGGCGTATGATTGGCGCGGGGGATCGGAGTGTATTGATTGACTTGGTCCAAAGGTGCCAACTTGTCACGGAGTCAACGCCACTGGTTTGCAGTCACTGTCACGGGCAAGCCGTGACGGAGGTCTAGATCAGAAGAGCCGTTGCAGGCCGTCAAGCAGTTGGAAATACCGACTGGGTGGCTATCCGGGGATGCATTGCCAAGGCAAAGGGCATGCATGGCGACATAATCAGTTGCGAAAGGGTGTACTATTATGTGGTATAGATGCCTTGGTCGTTGTTTTTTTGCTACCCCGGTTGTTTTTTACTGATATTCTTGTTTGTGAACATGGGGCGAATAGGAATGATTTACATATGTAGTTGATCTATTTGTTTCGCAGTCTGTCTTGTCTGCTTCGACTCCTATGCTCGGGATTCGGGATTCCCATCCTGCCATAACGGATTCCCAAGCATTGCCTCTGGGTGAGATCATTGTATGTGGTGCCGAAGCTAATGCGGCCAACTACCGACCCCGTGGGAGTATCTGTCGAATCGGTTCGGTCGAGTTCCGGACGGGGCCGGGCCAGCGGGACGGTACCAGGTGTTTTGAGAACGCCCAGTAGGGCCCTGGACCTATGGAGGGCAGAGGGGACCCCCCGTGAGGTCGTGTATATGATAGAGATCCTGCAGGCTGGCGTTGGACGTGGGCCAACGGAACTTGCAAAGGGGACGAGTATTTCACTCCACTTCAGCAAGGTGGTGGTGAACTCACAGCAGGGAGAGCCGACTGGGATGTGGACAGTAAGAGAGAATTGATATGAGAGGAGAGTGAAAGTTGACGAGTTATATAGGTATGTAGTTCAATGCTAACCGAGCATTGACACTATAATCCTTACTCACTTGATAATCTCTCAGATATTGTAGTTGGAGAAGGGATAGCTCATACCCCAGAAGAGCCTCAAACTTGCCTCGGAGAGAGTGGATCTAGATCATTCGGGATTAAGCGGTATGATTGGTCGCCTGCCCTTCCTCCGTTCCAAGGTATGTACGTACCTTCTGCACCTGCCCTGGCGGCCCTTACCGTTGTACCTCGGCCCAAGGCTGATGCGGGGTGACGTCCACGGGTCCCCTCGGTCGCGGTCACAAGCAGCCAAGGACAGGAAAGATGTCCCCCTGCCCTCCACTGCCCCTGTCCATGGGACGTCGTCGCATTCGACTCCATACTCCACCACAAGCTCATCACGCCCATCTTGTTGCTGCGCACCATTGACTGCCCCCCGGAGATATTCCCGCCTTGCCCCTGGCTTCGCCTCCACTGTCGGTACTCGTCTGAACCTGTCTAGCCGTTTCCCCATCCTGGGTCCCGTCTCTCTTCCCCAGCTGCTACCGCTCTCAACCGAGGCTGAAGTGATAAGCGCAGCTTGTCCCTTGTCGTCCGTGTCGTTAACGGGTCTTTGGATACTCTTGTATAAAAGGCCGACATCGCCGCCTCCGCCCTAAACGGCCCTCTCTCTGCCTCTCGGCTCTTCCAGACCCTTTTCCTGCTCGCGCCGGCCATGTTGACTCTAGCCCGCTCATCCGCCTTGAGGAACAGTTTCCGTCACTTGACATCAGCACGCGCCGTAAGTTGGCCCTCCTCATTGCCATGCAACCTACACCGATCTATTCCTGCTCTTCACGGAAGACTTTCACATGCTTCGGATTTCATCTAGGACATGGAATAGAATGAATGCTCTTCTGTCATCTACCTATTCTCTGTTTAGGTGGATACCGAGTCATGGCCGGGCGGCGGGAACTACATCCAACCGCCGGTGCTTGTGATCGGCCGCACCACGGCTCCGGCCGCCCAGCGATGCCTCGGTCGTTTTCCGAACGGCCATTTTTACTCCTTCCCTCGTTTTGCATATCTTCATACTCGCCTCCTAGAGCAGTCTTCTACAATCATAAACCTTTCTTTTTGCTAACTCACCTCAGGCACAGACTCTCATCATGGCCCCGGCTAAGCGAGCCAACAGTTCCTCTGCCTCAGGTATGCTGCTCCCACTGGCTACGCGCGATTGTGTCTTGAACCGGAATACTGATGCGCCGCGGTCTTAGGCTACGTCGAGGACAAGTCCAAGGGCCCAATGCTCAGGTGGCAGGATTCCCTCCCTCGTCTGCCTGTGCCCTCGCTCGATGAGACCGCCCGACGCTACCTCAAGTCCCTTCATCCACTCCTTACACCCGCCGAGTACGAGAACAGCAAGAAGGCTGTCGACGAGTTTGTGCGCCCTGGCGGTGTGGGCTCCAAGCTCCAAGATAAGCTTGTGGCCCATCGCGAGGACCCCAAGACCAAGAACTGGATCTACGAGTGGTGGAATGATGCGGCCTACCTGTCTTATCGCGACCCAGTCGTTCCTTATGTCAGCTACTTCTATTCCCACCGCGACGACCGACGCAGACGAGACCCTGCAAAGCGCGCCGCTGCTATCACCACCTCGGTTCTCGAGTTTAAGAAGCAGGTCGATGCTGGCATTCTCGAGCCCGAGTACATGAAGAAGCTCCCCATCTGCATGGATAGTTACAAGTGGATGTTTAACGCTTCCCGTGTCGCTGCCAAGCCTGCCGACTACCCCGTCAAGTTCTCTGCCGAGGAGAACAAGCACATCATTGCTATTCGGAAGAACCAGTTCTTCAAGATTCAGCACGAGGTTAACGGCCAACAGCTCAACACCTCGGAGCTTGAGCAACAGTTCAAGCACGTTTACGAGGTTGCTCAACGCGTCCCAGCTGTGGGCGCTCTCACCTCGGAGAATCGGGATATCTGGACTGATGCGCGCAACGTCTTGCTGCAGGCCAGCCCCAACAACAAGGCCGCTCTTGAGGCTATCGAGTCAGCTTCTTTCGTCGTGTGTCTAGACGATGCCTCCCCCGTGACTCTTGAGGAGCGCGCTCACCAGTACTGGCACGGTGATGGTGCTAACCGATGGTACGACAAGCCCCTGCAGTTCATTGTCAATGATAACGGCACGTCTGGTTTCATGGGTGAGCACTCGATGATGGACGGAACTCCTACTCACCGCCTGAACGACTACGTCAACGACCTCATCTTCGGCAACAAGCTCGACTACTCCAATCCTAGTGTCCGATCCAACTTGCCCGACCCTCAGCTCGTCAAGTTCGAGATCAACAATGATGTCCAGGCTGAAATTGACCGGGCGACCAAGGATTTCAACGACGTGATCGGCAAGCACCAACTTGCCGTCCAGGCCTACCAAGGCTATGGCAAGGGCCTCATCAAGAAGTTCAAGTGTTCCCCTGACGCCTACGTCCAAATGATCATCCAGCTTGCCTACTTCAAGATGTATGGCAAGAACCGCCCTACCTACGAGTCTGCTGCCACACGTCGCTTCCAGCTCGGCCGTACTGAGACATGTCGAACTGTCTCGGATGAATCGGTGGCTTGGTGCAATGCCATGGAAGGTGCTTCGGTTGATGAGAAATCCCGTGTGGACCTATTCCGCAAGGCCATCAATGCTCATCTCGAGTATATCACCGCCGCTTCAGATGGCAAGGGCGTTGATCGACACCTCTTTGGCCTCAAGAAGCTTCTTGAGCCCGGCCAGGAGGTCCCTGATATCTACAAGGACCCTGCCTATGCTTACTCCAGCTCATGGCACCTGTCTACTTCTCAGCTGAGCTCCGAGTTCTTCAACGGCTACGGATGGAGCCAGGTCATCGATGCCGGCTTTGGCATTGCCTACATGATCAACGAGAACAGGTACGTAACCAAGCCTTTGCCTTCTTAGAGCGTAGCGCTAACATCTGACAGCCTTAACTTCAACATCGTCTCCAAGGGTCTGGGCAGTGACCGTATGAGCCACTACTTGAACGAGGCCGCCAACGATATGCGCGAGCTGCTCACACCCACTATTGAGCCGCCTAAGGCTAAGCTGTAAGAATGTGCATCTTCAATGTTTCTTAGACGGAGTTATGCCGCTTTTGCATATGACACAATACTATTTGGCTGGGTTGTTTAGATAGATATGGTATCGGGCTGAGAAGGAGCGGCCTTTTTACCCGATATGTGCATGCATTCTAGACATGATATTGCTACCGCCCGGATAGAGCCTGGCAATTTATTTGAAAGCGATGAAGGGGACCCTATGCATTGGAGGAGAGAACGAAGCTGTAGATCAAAAGTCGGAGCGATAACAACTACACCAATAAATAAATAAAAAGTCAAAGTCTTGCCATTTCTCATGTCACCAGGACGAGTCTAGATGTACATGATGAGAAGCCTCATGACATGGCTGATAAAAGTGCTACGGTATATCCTACTCCTACAAACTGACAGATCCAAGCAGTGGATGAAAGTCGACTACTTTAGCCGGCGTGCGCCACGATCTCGTTGACCAAGTCACCCTTGGCCTCATCGTAGTAGGAGCAGATTTGTGAGGGTAGAGGCACCTCCTTGTAGTCCTCGTCCTCGCCCGAGATAACGTTGAGGTTAATACCTGTCGACTTACTCGTGAAGACCTTGGTGCTTGTGCTCTCCTTGCTGAAATAGATCTGAGCGCCATCGATCTGGTCCAGCATGACCGTAGGAATAGTGCCAAGAACTTGAAGGGCAAAGTTCTGGGCTTTCACGACATCAACCGTGGAGACAAGGGTTTCAACAATGAGGGACAAGCGAGTAGAGTTCTCAACCGTCACCTGGTTAGCCTTGCCCCTGATTATGATGGTGGCGTTGTTGCATCGGCTGATCAGAACGGAATGTGTCAGGGAGGCCTCGATCTCAATGGGCTCAGACTCCTTCTCGTAGTTTTCCTAAGCTCAAGTTAGTGACCTGTTTCGCCTGATTGCACTGGTAGAGACAAACAATAGTCCACTTGTTGCCCTCCAGTTCCTTCTTTGGAGGCTTCTTGACGCGCATGCTCTGGGGCTTGGGCTTCTTTCCCGGAGCTGGACTCTTGCCCCGGGTAGAACCGTGACGTTCAGAGACTGTTGAGCCCGCGCGGAGGGACGGGTTCTTGTGCGTCATCTCAGACCTATCCACCTTACGGAGACCCTGTGTGACAGACTCGCCCTTGTTGAGCTCCGAAAAGACTGCGCCGAAGCCACCGCTTGGCGCAGCAGGAGCGGGCTCTGTCTTGATATCCAGAACCGGAGGAGGGCCCGGAGGCGGCGGCGGAGGCGGCGGAGCACCACCAGCAGGGGGGGCAGGAGCAGGCGGAGCAGGCGCAGTGCTGGGACCCCCGGGCAGTGACTTGGCGACCTCCTGCGCTGGCTGTCCGTTGGGGTTCCAAGGGATACCATTGGCGAAGTATTGCTTCACATAGTCGGCGAGATCGCGGAAAATTTGGTATAGGCTTTGAACCCATTCGGCGTGCCTGTTATCCCTGCGCATCTGGTTAGTACTGCGAAATGTGACTGCGTAGTTCGACCTACTTCTCCTTGTGCTCTTTAAGCACCCTGTTGCCGAAGAACTGGGCCGAACCAAGAGACTCCTCGACATGCTTGTAAGGGCGGGTGTCAATGGTGATCCAGGCCAGGACCGTGATGCCAGCGGAAACAGCGCTCAAGTGGTTATAAGCGGGGTCGGGTCGGTTGGATTCTGTGAGGTTGGTGATAGCCGTCAAAGCGTCGGTGATAGGCTTGAGAAGGCTTTCGTACATGGGCAGATCGGGGCCCGAGAGGTTGGGCTTCTTGGCCTTGGTCGAGATAAGGAGGAACTTGCGCTGCTCTTGGAAGCCCTTTTTGACTTCCAATGCCTATATATTAGGGCAATGGTCAGCTATTGGCCATCCTTAAAGAGGTCCGGTGGTTGGAATTGGTGGTTGTACCTGTTGAGCGATGAGCCCGCCAAGCTCCTGGCTCTGTTCGACATATTTCTCGACGGCAGAGCTCAGGAAGACATCGAATTCCTCAATAGACTCTGGAAGTGGCTCGGCGGCTGGCTCGGGGACAGGCTCAGGCTTGGGAGGGGCGACAGGCGCAGGGGCGGCCGAAGGAGCTGGAGGCGCTGAGATGGCAGCGTTGGAAGGCGAGGTAGCAGAGGCATCGGGCGGAAGCTCAGTAGAAGCAGCAATATCCTCGAGGCGAGAGGTAGCAGCTTCAAGCCTGGAGATGTTATCAGCGTGGGCGGCGGTGGAAATCAAGACTCTTGCAATCCGTACCGCTTGATCAGAGTGGTGAGATTATGCATGTGGTTTGTGGCGGCCATGGTGTCGGTCTCAGTTCGCTCCGGTCGCTGGGAGGGCTTGGGGAGAATTCGTCTTTATATATACAGTGATGCGGCGAACGGCGACGTGCGCAGGCAACAGAATAGTTTGCTCTGCCTGGTGGATTACGCAAGTCGTAATCGTCGAGGTTTATGCCACCTAGTCGAGAACGAGTCAGTGACATGGCGTGACAAGAGGTAGAGGCAAGAACACTGCCGGTTAGGCACTTACCTTGACCATGAATATGTTGCAACAATCAAAAGGTCAGAGAGGATGCGATGCGATGATACGAGGTGAGGAGACAGGAGCTTGCCCAAGGAGGTTGTGGAATAGGGATGAGCTAGGCAGGTGGTAAGGAGGTTTGAAGGTACTTGGACATGACTTTTTGGGTCGCCTGGTCGGGTATGAAGTCTAGGTAGCTTGTAGGTATGACCGGCCTAGCTCTCACTCCCCTGCAAGGTTAGGTAAGGTCACCTTTGCCTAGGTATCCTTACCTAGGTAGGTAGGTTCCCGTCCATTCCAACGCCCCTGGGCCCGGCTGCTCGGCGCTTGAGTGCCCGGTTCCGGCGCAGCCTCCTCTATCTTTGCAGGTGCCCAGGTACCCGCAGGGGCAGGCACGCAGTTGGTTGTGAGCCACGTGGTCATCTTGGTCTTAACCTAAGTACCCTATCTTTGGAACTTTGACGGCATTTGACCTCGACCACCATATTGATAGAGAGGAAGTTAAAATACAAGCCTCTATTCTCGGCAAAACACGGAAAACAGGAATGGCTTTGGTGTATAATAAGGAACGGGAGCTGCCTTTGGAGAACACGGGAGGTATGTAGGTACCTTAGATAAGATAGACTGGGTACCGGTGGAGGCTCAAGGCCATACGCCAGATGCTGCAGCTCCGATCAGCCCAACGCAGACACCGCTTGAACTTGGACTTGAAAACAACACCAACAAAACATTCACGGCCTCCCAGTTCCACCCTGCGTTTTCGCTAGATACCTACTGAACAGTGCCCAAAGGGTGTACTCCATGAGCTCTCGTCTAGTGTCCTCGCAATATCGGAATAAACTCTTCCGCTTCACTGAGCCTGAGCGTTTCCACCCCTGCAATACGATCCCTCAGGTCTCATCCATCCCCAGCACCATCTCCACCACCAACCCATTGGGTATTTCCAAGTCCGTGGGCAATAACTAGGATCGGCCACAGCCGAGCCTGCTATTCTTTGAGCAATCCTCTTTTCCCGGCCTGACTGGCCTGAATCTGAGGCTCTGTGTTGCTGTTGCGCTCATCGGATTGCCGTCAGCTCATTACGTGTCACGCCGTCCACCAACCCACTGAGTGAGAAGTTGCACAATCACCAGCGTCATGGAAGCCGTTGCCGATGATCGGCCCAAGTCAGAACTGCCCGTCGATGGCGAAGAGAAGCCCCGTGCAGAGGGCCAAAAGAATCTAGATCTAGACCAGACCCAAGACCAAGACCAAGTCCCAGACCCGAGCCACGATGAACCACAAGATCAGCAAGCTTCGCCGGTGATTGACACTCAAACACCAGATGACCAGGTTGCCGCGATTGACTTTGTCACTTTGGGCATGTTTATCATTGGTTAGCGGAGCCTCCTCAGTCCATCCTTGAACCTTGCGGTTGCTGCTCTTTTAGAGATGGATGTGTCGTAAGACAAAGCTAACCTGACCTCAAAGATGATATCGACTTTGTCCCCCCTACGCCGCCTGTCAAGAACATCCTCGGTGGCGCTGGCACCTATTCCGCCCTAGGAGCTCGCCTATTTTCTCCGCCACCGCTGTCTACTTCAGTTGGTTGGATCATTGATCAAGGCTCCGACTTCCCTCCGTCACTGTCGACCCTTATTGACAGCTGGACCACCTCTGCCATCTTTCGTCATGATGGCCTTCGACTCACGACTCGTGGATGGAACGGTTATGAGGGCGCCGCCGAAAAGCGTGCCTTCAAGTATCTGACTCCAAAGAAGCGACTCACCGCCCAGGACCTCACACCAGCGTTGCTCCAGTCGCGTTCATTTCACCTCATCTGCTCCCCCAACAGATGCCGGGAGCTTGTGTCTGAGATAACCTCACTTCGCAAAAAAGTCGTTCCCCCAGAGACATATACGAAGCCCATCTTCATCTGGGAGCCGGTCCCTGACCTGTGCACTCCGGATGAGCTGTTGAATTGCACCAATTGCTTGCCGCTCGTCGACGTTTGCAGTCCTAACCACGCCGAGCTGGCTGGCTTCATGGGTGATGACGGTCTGGACCCGGAGACGGGGGAGATATCCACCGTAGCAGTGGAACGTGCATGCGAACAACTACTGGCGAGCATGCCTCTACAGTCATTTTCGCTAGTTGTTCGCGCGGGCGACAAGGGCTGCTACATCGCAAAGAACGGCGGGAGGAAGCGTCAGCGGGATCCCAAGTCAATGACTAAACGACGGAAGAAGGATTATGTGAGGGGAGGGCTGAGACCAGATACCGACATGGAAGCCCTCTTTGCTGGCTTGCTCCAGGATGCAGATGGTATCGTCGCTCGTGAGGAGATCGAGGTTGATCCTGGCATCGAACGATGGGTACCCGCCTATCACGGAGACTCGTCCAACGTTGTTGACCCCACGGGCGGCGGAAACACCTTCCTGGGCGGCCTTGGTGTTGCCCTTGCGCGAGGCGAGAGTCTAGAGGATGCTGCGATTTGGGGTGCCGTGGCCGCAAGCTTCGCCATCGAACAGGTTGGCGTTCCCACCTTGGGTAGGGATGCAGACGGCCGCGAGGCATGGAATGGGCACAATGTTGATGCTCGGTTAAAGGAGTTCCGCCAGCGTTTGTGAATAACGACGTCCCTTGGCTAGATGCACGATTTGGTGCAATGTAGATTAATCTGAATAGAAAAGTACCTGGGTCTATTCCTGCTTTCATCCGACAACTTAATTCGACCAGATCCCGTTCGTAAACAGCATAATCATCGTGTCTCAATCGAATCTACCGAGGTCCTGACCTGTAGATGTGTGTAATAAACTGACACTTCTTCCTGACACGCGTTGAATTACCCATCAATCATATCTTGTCTCAAATCTTGTACACAAGATCTCCCTCGGTGAACCTGCCATTGATGTTAGTCGAACCTGCTCAAAGTCTTACTCAGGGGCAGAAACTTACATGATCTGGTTTGCCTCTCCCATCTTCTGTAGGGCCTTGGTGGCCTCCCCCTTGGTGAATGCGCCACCGTCCCGGTTTCCAACCTTGCGATTGACCGCTTCCACTACAGCATCCAGTTCGGCAGAGTCGTCCTCGAACAGATCCGTGCTAAGAAGCTGACCAAGCGCTGTCCTGAATGTTCCAAGACGCTGGGTGCTGATGGGTGTGTCATCGATTGCTAGTCCGGCTGTACCATCCGCCAGCTCATCGTCGTCTTGTGACTCTGCCTGAGTCTGGGATGGTAACTGGGATGCTGGTATGGAAGATGCGAACGAGGTTTGCGATTGCGAGGTGTTCTGTGTCCGTCTGCCAGAGCGGCGCGGTGTGGGCTGTGCGGGAGTGTCCTCCTCCTCTTCATCCAAGTCTGGTTCTCTGCTAAAGGGCGCGGCATCGCCTGCATTACGTGCTGCCTGGGAGGCGGTCGTTTGAAGACGGCTGCTGGTACGCGTCGCTCGGGACGTCGATCTGTTTGACCGTGTGCCATTGGCTTGAGTTCCACCCTGGCCGTCATCACTGGAACTCTCCTCGCTGGAAGAGGCAAAGTCGACCGCTTGTGTCTTTCTCCTCTTCTTCCGAGAGGCATCCTCTACAACCTCCTTGAAGAGAGCAAATCTTAGAATGCGCTCCGCTGCAACTGCATCACGCTCTTCAACCCTGTTGGATAGCCGGGACTTGGCATGTGCTGTCGCAAGACGGATGATGGTCTCCAAGGTACGCACCGTCAAGGGACTTGTTCGTCGCTGGTTGCCTTCCATCTCGTCATTTCGAAGGCCGACATAGATGTCCGCAATTCGATCAGAGGCCTCCTGTGTCAAGACTGGCTTGATTCTTGTCTTGGCGTACTGAATGTACTTCTTCATGAACGGGATGCTCAGAATTTCGGGTTTCTTGTTCGCGCCGCGTCCGGATGTGATAGTGACACCTGAGTGAAGCATGGCATCGTACTTCTCATACACCTCTGTCGGGCCCTGCGAATCTGCCTGATTGGTGGCTGAGACACCCAAAGATTGCGCCCCCTGTTCCCTGACAGGTGCGCCCTCCTCACTCCCTGGCTGTCGGTATCGATGCATGCGGAGAACATGCTCCGACACGTGGCGGTCACGCGTGTCCTCGATGTCATCTGTGACAACAAAAAGCAGATCGAATCGTGAAAGAAGAGAGTCGGGAAGAGCAATGTTCTTGTGAGGATCCTTGTGCGGGTCATACTGGCCGAAGATGGGGTTGGCAGCAGCAATGACGCTACATCGAGCATTGAGGGATGTGTGAATGCCAGCTTTGGCGATGGTCACAGTCTGCTGTTCCATGACTTCGTGAATTGCAACTCTGTCAACATCTGACATCTTGTCGAATTCGTCAATACAAACGACACCACGGTCAGCCATAACCATGGCACCAGCCTCCAGTCGGCGCTCGCCCGTCTCCTTGTCCGAAGTGACGGCTGCTGTCAGACCAACACCGGAGGAGCCACGACCTGTCGTTGCGATGGCAAGAGGGGCGGTATTGAGGACGAAGCGGAGCAACTGAGACTTGGCGGTAGAAGGATCACCG
Source organism: Fusarium protoensiforme (assembly GCA_011320165.1). Taxonomy (NCBI): domain Eukaryota; kingdom Fungi; phylum Ascomycota; class Sordariomycetes; order Hypocreales; family Nectriaceae; genus Fusarium; species Fusarium protoensiforme. The sequence goes on along the minus strand of JAANQP010000636.1, from coordinate 10,099 downwards.
ACCATGAGGATGTTGATGTCCCCTCGAAGATGTGTTCCGTTCTCCAAATTCTTCTCCATGCCACCGAGAAGCATTAAAAGTATAGCCTTCTTGACGTAGTCGTGCCCATAGATGCTGGGAGCGAGCGACTGAGAGAGAAGTTCGAGAAGGTTCTTCTTCTTAGCCACTTTGTTGATGTTGCGAATATCGGTATCAGTAATGGTCGCAGTTGCCACGCCGCCACCAGACTTTGACGAAAGAAGAACGACATTGTTGGCTAGGATCATTGTCTTGAACAAGGCACTGTTGTGGTTGGTGTTGCGATTGCCCAGGGTCCGGTATATACCAACAAGTTGTACGCGATCGCCTGGTTTCACTCGATCGACAAGATCATCATCGAGGATGGCATCCACTCCGCGGGGGAGTTGTCCTGCAGGAGCTCGCTCCGGCATCTCTTGGATAGAGATGGTCTGATGATCCCTATAAGTGCAGAAGCCGTATTCGGTGATAAGAGGGTTTCCATCATCGTCCTCGCGAGGGTAGACGCTCGAGGTGGTGACACCGTTGGTCATGGTTTGATCTTGGTATTCGCGGAAGTGAAACCTATCCTTGGCTTCGTTATAATGAACGCTCTTGACAACCTTGGGCCGAATCAACGAACAACGAGTGACAATGCCCTCGATAGAAACCATGTAGTTGAGCAGATGTGACGACAATGTGCGGGGATTGCAAGCATTCAGGCCAAAGCTCCCAGCCCATGCACAATAGTACACAGTATCTTTTGCGCTCTGGTCAGGCCGGGCTTGCGGAAGCGCGTGCACGATGTTCTTCAGGGCTTGATCAAAGGCCAGGGTATAGTCGAAGGGATGCTCCAGCAAGCCCTGCGCGAGGTCCGCTTTGTGGCTGCGCACATGGTCGAGATTGACAGTCAAGCGGCGCTGGTTCTTCTGTAGCATCAATATGATGTCTGATCGATAACTCCGCACTTGAGGATCATCTGGAGACTCAGGAATTAGCCATGAAGCGAACCAAACAAAGGACCACCTCAGTAACATGGATGGGTTGTGGACATACTGGGATCCAGAAACTCCTCGGCCTGGCGAATGCGGTCGCGTACGCCTTCATCCCCAAGCATGAAAGCATCCATGATGTCTGTTCGTCCGTGATGCCTTTGCTCACAACAAGCTATCCTCACAACGACGATGCCAACAGTGTATCGAGGGGCAGATCTGAAGCTGGCGGGGCGTTGCTGGGGCTCCTTGAAATTGCTGTCGCGCTTCTTCGGACGCGACTTATTCGCGTAAAGTGGTAGAGTGGGCCAATGAATGACCCGTGGCTTCGATGTGTGGCTGAGACCTGAGCTAGTCCTAATGCCGTAATGACCTCTGCACCTTCCTTCCTGCGTACCTTGGTACCTGATGTCGCTCCCCCCAACGCTGATGATCTCGTTCTGTCACCTCCTGACACTTGTCAATAGCTTCGAGTCGTGTTAAACTCGTCACCATTTCCACTTGCCATCATCTATCTGTGGAGCCATGTCAGTTGGACTTGTTAACAGTGCTCACAACACGCTGGACGAGGAGGCGAGGGCGGAGGTCGACGTTCTCAACTCGCGCCTAGAAAAGACGACACAGTTGACCAGGAAAATCCAGTCTTGTCTCAACCGACTTGAAACTACGGGAAAAAGCGTGCGCGATGTTGCTGGTCCGCTAACTGGGGAAACGAAGCGGCTACAAACTTTGGGAAATAGTGAGTGGTACGACAAGGCCTGACATGTGCGCAACACTGACATAGGTTAGACGTTGATTCTGTCCTCGCTGCGATCGAGCGCCTGCGCCAACCTGCCGATAGCAAGAATGACGAAGAACAAATCATTCGGGTAGGACCTGAAAAGGCCGGGCTTCCCAACTATTTGGCTTCCATAAAGCGTCTGAACAAGGCGTTGAACGAGATGCAAGCATCCAACCTGCGCGCAAACCAGCAAACGATGGCCGATCTGGCCCGTCTCATCAAATCAGGCAACAATCAGCTCGAGAGCCACTTCGATACCCTCCTTCGTGCAGAAACGCCACGATCCATCGAGCCGTTACATTTCATCACCAAAGACAAGCCATTCCCTGCGCTTCCTCAAGACAAGATAGCTCGGCTTGGCCTTGTCTATTCTTATGTGGCAGGAAGTCAGCATCCAGGAGGACCGGAGTCCCCAGTTGCCAGAATCTATGCCGACGTACGTGGGCCCTACCTCTCTGGATCCCTCGCCAACCTCGCTGCTGCGAGCGTCAACACGGCCAAGAAGAAGAACCCCGATGCTATCTATCGAGCGGGCACCAATGGTATTGGAACCTACGCCCAGGCCATGGAGGGTTTATTCCTAGCCGAGTATGACAATGTGTGCAGCATCTTCACCCGGGAGGATTGGGGCGTCGTCTTTCAGGCTACATGCCAGGCAGCACTGGCTGAGCTGGCACGCACTTTGCGCGAACTGAACGCCCACATCAAGAATCACCTCAATACAGACTGCTATCTGGGATACGAAGTCACCGAGATTGTTTCGGCGCTGTCCGGCAACCTGGACACACGAACTGGCGAGCTAAAAGGGGCTCTCGCCGCAGCTCTGAAACCTGTTCGAGAGACTGCCAAATCGTCTCTTGCTGAACTACTGGAGGATACAAGACGTAAGGTTGCGTTCTTGCAGGTGTTGCCGTCAGATGGCGCACCGATACCACTTGTGTCGGAAACGATGCAACGCTTGCAGGCTATGGTGGAGTTCCTGCGACCGATCTCAAGCATCATGATCTCTATCGGCGATGGTGGATGGAAATCTAACGCAGGATCCAACAACCGATCGACAGATGTGATCCCGAGCCTCGCGTCTTTCGATATTGGAGCAGATGGCCGAGACATTTTCGCCCATTACTGTCTCGACACCATCGAAACACTTCTCGCGGGTCTGGACCAGAAGGCGCGGTTGCTCCTAAAGACAAAAGCGGTTGCGGGTGTATTCATGGCCAACACCGTCATCATCATCCAGCGCATGGTGCGTGACTCCGATCTATCGCCCCTCTTGGAATCGAAACTGGATGTTCTCGATCAATGGCGGAAGAAGAGCACAGCAGCATACACGGATATTTGCAAAGACCTCTCAGTGCATCTTTTTGACACTATCCACACAAATCGCTCACACCGTCCCACCTCTGGTCCCGTTGATTCGGCGTCCATCATCAAGGCACTCGGAAGCAAAGACAAGGACAAGATCAAGGAGAAGTTTACGCAATTCAACAGTGCGTTTGACGACATGGTCTCCCGGCACAAGTCATACAGCATGGAACGTGAGGTCCGTAAGATGTTTGGAGAAGATATCCGCCAGAAACTACAGCCGCTTTACGACCGATTTTGGGACCGCTACCACGAAATTGACAAGGGCAAAGGCAAATATGTCAAGTATGATAAGTCTTCGATTGCCGCCGTTTTCCTCAGCCTGGCGTCATAACGAAGCTCAATCTGAACCTCGATGGTCTCGACTACTGACGACTTGTTCACGATTGGCAGCGTAACCTGCTACCTTGTGTGCAAATGAACGGCTACCAACTCCGATGGATGCAGTTGCTGCTATTTGTACTCTATTCTGCCCATGCATGGATCCTTCATATCAATGCGACACTTCGTGGTGACGCGGTAAAACATCTCCAATGACAATTCGGGACACCAAATGGCGAACCCTCAGTTCACCATGATACCCCTTCTGACCTCATTCTGCTGGGCGTTCGCCAAACCCCAAGAATAGCTTTCCCTACCAAACTCCCGACTCCCCCGACACCCCGCGACAAGGCGAACCTGCACTTTGTCGCTGTAACCTTTGAGTGCAATGGATGAAAGAGAACGGGCACGGGCGAGTAAATGACCTCGGTGCCATTCAGTCCTCTCACATGGTTGAATCGAATTGGATACGCAGACACAGTGGCGAATTATATGTCGGGTTATCAGGGGCATCTGGGGCAAGTGCCGCAATAGTCGTGAGTGCCGAGGTCGCTGGCCTTGCAACAGGCAGTGCAGCAACCGTCGACAAGTGGCTCAAACTCGGAAATGGCCATGTTGAAGATGAAGAGGGGGAGGAACTTCTTGGATGGTTTGGTGGGAGAAGTCTGGTCTAGTGGACTGGGTTCTTGGTGTGGAATTGAGATGAAGGTGCTCATTTCTTCCTCGACGGGGAGTTGATCGACGGTTCTCGAAGATTTATACTTGAGCCATCTTCAGGGGTCTGGAGCAGCAATGCCACGACGGTCTCATCCGTGGGTCCGAAAGTGAGGCTGATGGTATGTCCAGTCGAGGTAACCACGGTCTTGTGGCAGCACTTGGGCACTCGGGCAGGGATTCTGCAGTATTCGGTCTCTGGATGGATTGAAACGTGAAACAGGCCCACACCCCACGTAGGTAACGGGCGCGTCATCATGCGCAGATTCGACACTGCCTCTACCAGCTTGAGTGCGAGCGGGAGCGAGCGTATTCGACAGGCGACGGCCCAACAAGATTGCCATGGCACATGGGCTGCAACCACTAAACGATGGGATTCTGACCCCTGAAGACCTGGCACCAAGTTCCTGGAACTTGGAATCCCGACACTCGGAACCATGCCACAGACCCCGGCAGCTGGCGCCTGTCACCTGTCACCCGTCTCGAGAATCCGTCTGGCCTCCCTCCACTCCTATAATGCGCTGTACCCCTCCGACTGGGCATCAAAACCGCCCGACTTGGCTGAGCTACCGACAGGCAGTCATTGCCTTGGGCTCCGGACGTATCACGACCGAGAGTCTGGTGTCTGTCTCCTATGCTGTACCCTGATATCTAGTTCAATAGCAGACCAGTTTCCAATCAACTGAGTGAGTAACCATCAGCCTCATCACAAAGTTCAATACGTGGCAGCGCAAGGAGTTTGGACGCTAGCATGCCGCTCATGATCGAATAACACGATGAGTCTATTGCAGACGTGAAATCTATCTGGGCCTGATCTGACAACTCACCGAGTCTATCACAGACATCTATCCATCCAGGCACATTCATGTCCCGGTGTGGATGGCTCTTTTGATTTCAGGACCCTTGACGCGCTAGGCGCCTATGGATGCCACAGCCACGAGCGTCATCCGTCGGTCTTTATCCCGCTGCCAAAGATGTCATCAATCCGACTCCGTCGTTCCCACACGACAACCCCGTCGCTCTTTCGTTTGAAGTAGAGTATCCGGTGCTGCGGGATGAATTCCTCGTCTGTCTGCTCGCTCTTCCACTGCTCCACCGCCCTCTCACGAGGTCCAAGGAAGCGGTCTTCATAGCCAACAATGAAGTCGTTTGCATCGAAGCCAGCATCCCATCGCAGTCGGTTGAGCACGTCAGCAGCGGTACGGAATTTACCTAGTCCCGGCGTCTTGCCCACTACAGCAGCCCTGGAGCCGTGAGACGATGCCACGTTCTTCTTTGCTGTCCACTGGGGCTCTCCGTCGCTGTCCTCTTCCTCCTCCTCCTCCATTTCATCGTCCTCGTCCTCGTCATCTGTATCACCCGCAAATTCGCCCCATCGACTTTGATCGAGCTCCAGGTTGCCGAGCTCAGGAGCTCGGACAACGGCTGCGCTCATCCAGCAAGATTGTGCATCGTAGTACTTTTCGTCGCGACGGATCCTCGCCTCAAATTCCTGGAGTGCTGCTTGCAAAGCAATTTGCGTTGCCTTGGCACCGTCCTTGCTGGACTCCTCGCCGTTTCGCGCGAGACCGATCAAGTAGTAGCCGTGGTATTCAGTGCCAGGGCTCTCCACGCCTGAGGCCATGTCCAAGAACCTGGCTGGCCAGATCCGCGCATGGATATTCTTCACCTTCCTATCAAGATCTGTGTTCAAAGTCAGCTTAGCTATGAGACCCAGTAATGATATCTGTCTTACCAACTAGCAACATAACGCATCGAGACTCAAGCCATCCGATGAACCGACCACTTTTCTCTTGGGAAGAGCCCCAGTAGTGTGCGTCAATTTTGATGTAGCTTTTGTAGTTCTGAAGAAACTCTGTGGCTCCAGGGCCACCCAAAGAGGTTGGTGGGCTATCAGGCTCGACACCTAGGAGGTTACCCCATGAGAAACCTTCCACCGAGATAAGTCTTTCAGCTCTCTCAAACTCGGCGGCGATGGCATCCACAGTGGGAACAGAAGCGTTCACGGCAGTGTTGAGTGCCGGGGCGTGCCAACCCAGTAGACAGAGGGGCTCTCGGAAGGTCCGGTTGTATCGCAGGTCTTTGTGGAAGAAAGGATCAAACACCAAGGCAGTCTTCCAGCTGAACCGTGCATAGTGCTGGAAGAAAGTGATGATAATGTCGGCCGTCGAAACGGTTGCGCCATCATAGGCGAGCATCTTGCATAGCGGTGCAAGGAGGATGCTTATATGAATGCCACCAAGAAACCCAAACTTGGCTGAGTATATACCTCGCGACTGGGCCCACGCCTTGATATACAGATGGGCCATGCGGTATTGAACCATGTCAGGGATGGAGCGACGCAAATAAAATAGATCGCGAACAGGCTTCAGCTTTGCAAGAGTCTGAAAGGGTAGAGCAAATGCAGGATCGCTTGCAGGACGCTTCATGACCTCAGGCCATCTGATAGTGATGATTAGCATGATGAGTATACACGAGCGCATATTTGTGTTACATACTTCTCTGCAATTGATGCCGCAGCGCAATACTGAAGGTCCATTTTGATCCCATGAACCTCCAACTCCAGCATGTATCCCGAGTTGGCCTTGACTCGCCGTAGGATTCTAATGCCCCCCGTTGCTGCTCGTCTTAGTCTCTGGACGGCCAAAGCAAAGAAGGTCTTGGGGCTTATAGAACCAATGCACAGGCAGTCAATGTCAGATGAGCTTGTCCAAACACCAAGACCATACGAGCCAACCGGGACCAGAATCAGGACAGGCCCAGAACGAGCATCACCCTGCGAAACCGAAGAGGTGGCATCCAGAAGGGCATTTTCAAGAGCTTTGAGAGCTTCTGCCCTTGCAGCTCTCTCATGGGCCGCCGGAAGAAACTCCCGACTTTCTAGGAACTGCTCTAGCACCTCGTTATCGGCAAGATTGGCTGGGGCCCGTTGTAATTGAACGTTCATCGCTCGCACAGGGGACCGTGATACCTCGGTAGACGGCGACTGTAGTAGAAGGCAGCGTACGCCCCAGTGGTCGCTGGCGTAGGTCGGCCAACCTTGCTCTGTTGGCTGCAAAGGGGCCTGGCCGAACATGTTGAATCCCAATGGGTGGTACTGGTCATCCACCTTGACCAAGATTCGGTCATACCTCTGAGGGCGATTGTTCAAACCACTGCCCACGAGGTCGGATGCTAGAGTATTTGATAGAGGATCAAATGTAGCCCCTTGTTCGCCCTGGAAGGAGTCTAAGACGTTCCGCTTGTCATTGACAACGTCAGAAGATTCTCCAGACTCGAGTCTTGTTGCCAGCCAAGTATCCGTGAAACTAGCATCTAGGAGCATATGATCGATGCTCTGCAAGTGACCAATGGTCTGTGATGAAATATCCTGCTTTTTTCTGGCTGCATCGATGGTGAAAGATGAAGTTGCCAAGTTGAAGTCACCCGCTAGGATCCAAGGATGCTGCGGGAAATGAGCAGACAAATGGTCAAGCATCCGTTGAACCTCTCGCTTCTTGGCAACAATGGCACCATCGGTGAGACCTTGACTGAGATGGCAGGCGGCAAGAATCCATGGTCTGAAACACGCGTCACGATCACGTATGCCTATTGTCGGGAACCGAACTACCGTGCAGCCTTTGTGTCTTCTCTGGAAGGGCAGATGATGCCATTCAAGCGGAAACCTGCTCAAGACAGCGATGTTGAGAAGGCTGGGAAGTGGTCCAATGCCGAACTGGCCCGGAGGCCCGTGGGTGGCAAATGGGTAGCGGCGGCGGATTTCTTGGTCGGCGAGCAGGACGGGAAGAAAGTGATCCGTGACTTCCTGGAGCACGAGGATATCGGCTGCTGAGCGGGTGGAAAGCAGATTATCCACCAAGCCCGAGTATCGAAGTGACTGAGGAGGCCACTCGAACTCGGCCAAAACATTATATGATGCAATGACCAGTCGATCCAGAATGAGTTCCTCATCAGTGTTGATAGGGTTAGGCGGCGTTAGGATAGCCCAGGGACCGGATGGCTGAGATGAATGATAAGGTGGTTGGAAAATAATATCTGAGGTAGAATCAGAGGAGTCTCTGAAATCTTGGGGTGATGTTGGTCGAGTAAGAAGACGCGATGAAAGGTCGAGAGTACCCCAAAGCCTCATCGGTCGCGGTCCACTGGAACCTGAGGCTGCAGCGTCTCGAACCAGAATTGCAATGCAGTCCACATCCCAAGCTAACTGAGGCAGCAAGCGAACTTTCTCAACAAGAAAGTGATGAGGTGCAGCATTGGCGTCTTCACTCTGTCCGATGGTCATGTGCGGTTTGAAGGTTCCATGATTGCTCCGCGGCTGGCCAAGGGCATCGCAGATACGATCTCGAAGTTGTGTGATACCTGCAGTCGAACCCTGAGATGGGCGGAAGAAAATGGTGTTGTGATGCTTATGGTTGAACGTATCCGCCCCTTCTAGAGTGATGCGAGGTTGATGCTCAATCGAGAGTTCTTGCAGAATGGTGGTGACCTCGGGGAGGGTCTCGGGTCTAACAAATGGATAAATAAGATTGATATGAGGGGGCCAAGCACTGAAAGCTTTATCATATAGACTTCTTAACCGGTCAACGGATGACCATAGATGCCGGGGCGGGATGAGACAAAGCGCGGTCTCATGAGATTTGAATCCGAATTGTGACATGGGGTCGAGATTCGCCATGTTTGTGAGTGAGACGCTGTACGTGCACAATGTGATAAAGTTCTGTGAGAGGGCGCTGCTGACTGGGGATGTAAAATCGGGAATCTATTACCCAGTGAGGTAAAGCGTAAAATGTTGGTTCGACCTTGTCTCCCAGTGGCTGGGGTAGGTACTTGTGCTGAAGAGAAAGGTACTTGAGCGGGTGTGAGCCAGCCCCTCTTTTAACTGGGGGACGAGCGGGGGGTACTTGTTGGCGAAGGGCTGCTCGATATATGATAACGAGAGGAGGTGCTTGTGTCTTCTTCAATTGCAAGAGAGATGCGGTTGAGGGTCCATATGTATGTATTCTCGGCTCTATTGATTTTGAGGATTTCATGAACGGTGATATGCCTTACTGACTCATAGGCACTCTTTGTTGTTTCCCTGGGTACCTAATTTGACGTTGGGTCTCAGGGGAAGTTGCGGCGGTGCAAACGGCGTGACTCATGATAGTAGCAATGGCCTACTTGCTCACTCGGCTCAGAGCTGATTGCATAACGTGCATGGGTGACTCAGTGTGGCCTTGTTGGTCTCATTGTTTCTCTATCGTCGTTTTCTTGGGGTGTTTGGTGTTGTACTCGGGAAGCTTTGAGCCTCCGCGGTGATCTGGACCACAATCTATGGTAAAGCCTGATAATGAATGAATGTCGCTCGCTGTATTACTCTTCCCAGACTTAATTAAATTAACAAAACCAAAGGCACAAATTACAACATGATTGCAGAATATTCGCCCCTATGCGCTCTTCCCCAGGCGCGAGGAAGTGCAGATGCTAGACCTAAGATGCAATTCTCTCTGCCTCCACCGTGTACCTTCCGGAAGCCAAAAGGCACACTGGCTAATCACCGATGACTTACTGTTTTGTATCAAATGAGGGCGTGACTGGACGGCTGCCAGATCTTTGGTTCTTGAGGTAGTGCCACTGACACTATAATCGTGCGAAACTCGGCAGCAGTCATCTCTGTTTATGCCTCATGATGCCATGTTGTCAGGCCCCCAGTCGATTGTCCCCGTCTCGTGTCCCTTACCCTCCATCACCGCCTCCAGTTTATCTTCAACAGTAACCCAACCATGGCGTTTCTGGGAGATGGCATACTTGATAGGGTCTTTCCACGCTCTCCACCACGCTTCTTCGCTCTGAACAACGCATCGTCGACCTGGCTCGCCGTTTTTCGTGGTAGCAAAGGGCCAGACTGCTTTCACCACTTCATACTTGTTCTTGCCCGAAAACAGGCTGG
>JAANQP010000634.1:0-47298 GCA_011320165.1 Fusarium protoensiforme | reverse complement strand
AAACAGGAAAGAAAGGGGCGAAACACGACACGAACACGGCGGCGACGTGAAAGGACGGAGAGAAAGGCAGGTGTCGACTTGGAAGAGGGGGACGATGCGCATCGTGTCGCGAATGTGGAGGACGAGTGGGCGGGTTGATGCTAAAGGGGGGGGGACCCTTGGCCGAACTAATGGATGGTAGCAGGCTTATCCCAGGCTCTAATCCTGGCTCACGTCGGCGCCCTTGGTCACAGCGCTGGCCGAGAGATCCTTGCACCCCTGGTTGGTGACTGCAACGAGACGGCTTGTAACCTGACGGGTTTGCGGTGGGCGCGGTGTGGAATAATATGAGCAGCAGGAAGATGGAGGAGGTCGGCCAGAACATCCGTGACTGTGTCCTCTGTCAGTGGGTGGGTTCTGAGCTTGTCTTTTTGACTCTAAAATCATGCCCCATCTCCCACGGCTCTGTCGTTGGTGGCGGCGCATCGATGCATCGGATCAAGTGCTCGTCCCATCAATCTCTTGTCTTTGTCCTCCCGTGGGTGCTATTCTTAGCCGTCGCCTCCAGCATCGTGGTAACGAACATTCCAACCGCGGCCCAGCTTCCAAAACTTTGTGCGACCTGCGGGCTGCTTCGCTGAAGCTTCTCTACTAGAATAGCGTTCGTGCACCCCAGCACTGGCGTGCGTGGGGAGGCGGCCTGAGACACGGCTCGGCGGCCATGCGATGCGGTCAATCTTCAGGGCGGGTTGGCGAGATGGCAGAGACACCGCGGGAGCCAAGATTGGCTTGTCATTCCTGGTACAGGCCCTCCATCGCTCTTCGGTGATTCGGCTCGTTCGTTCGTTCGCCTCCTCAATGATGCATGCCTCTTCGGAAGATGGGGACAAGGGCAACGCTGTACCTGGGCAATACCGGCCGTCCTTTGTTCGGACTGGCCGCCTTGCCTCAGTTCCACCGATACGGAAGGTTGCTTTGTGATCCGAAGAAGGTTGAACCGTCCGCAATTGGCTCTTGGCTGCGTCGACGGACGATGCATGCAGCTCATGCCAACGCTTGCAGATGCGAATTGTCCAGATGCGTTATCGTCACTGGCCACGGAGTGCTCTGCTAACTGTTGCTCATCAAACGATTCCCGCAACCGTCGACCAAGAAGTGCAACAGGAACAAAGGTCCGGCCTCAGCCGGCTCAAGTCATACGAGACGCCACAGCGTCCGTCTGTGGCCCATGGATCCATCCATTACAAGAGAAGGAAAAGGACGGATCCAACGTTGTGAACATGGAGGCGAACGGGTACCTTGCAGGAGCTCTGTCCAGTGGAGAAACGCCCCTGGTGGCCCTAGTCCTGAATAGGGTCTCGGCCGACCGAAAGGGGAGCTACCTCATCAAACGCCTGCTTTAATTGCTCCTCGCGTGGTGTGAAGCGTTAGGTCGTGGGGAGAAGCAGCCAGCCTGTCAAAGCTAGAATTCAAGATGGAAGCCAGCGGCGCAATTACTGAAGATTCCGCAAATCAATAATCCTGCCCACTAGAGACGCGAGACGACCACCAATATCACTCGCCGACCTCGAGACGGAATCAGCGGGCTTCTCAATCCGGTTTAGCTATCACCCACCACCCACTATGAACAAGGCTGAAAGGGGACCGCAAGCGGAGAAATTGTGCATGCATGCATTGGCGTCGGTTCTTGCTAACTTGATGGATCCCGTACGGAGTAATCTCTCTGGCAGCGGACATGGGTTGACATGATATTGATTGGCTCGTGTTGGCGACTGGAGGATAAAATGAATGGCTTTGACAGTCTTGACCCCGGCCTCTGCTCTGCGTCTTAATTGCTTGTCCTCTTTGGGAGGGCTACGCCGTGGCTGATCTTCATCTCTACGCGCCAAATACAGCAGGTTGCTGTTAGTGCTCAACTACCCCATGATCAGAGTGACACTCGGTGACGGGTGGTTGGAGGGTTCAGTCGCGATGCAATCTCCAAGCGTCGAGGCCGAGGATAGCGCACCCGGATCTGCAAGACAAGCGTGTTGTGGGTGTTGCAAAGGCCCGAGACAGCCAAGCATTAAATGCCGCTGCTATGGTACCCACTGTCTCAGGTCTTGGACGGGAAGAACGATACGATGCGATGCGATGCGTCTCCTGTGGTCCTCTCTCTCTCCCGGATGAGGGCATCAACACTGGAGCGCCAAGCATCAGCCGAACATCAATAGATCGGTGACCAAGAAACGCCACGATGAGACGCCCCAAGAGTCATTTCTTCGGCAGATGAGAGCTCAAAACTTCCTCCACAACAACCACACGACCTAGGGCTGAAAACAGTTCGTTTCTAGTTGCTGGGCTACCCCTGGACGAGACGAGACCTCAGTCGTGTCATGATTGTGGCTGACAAGTTCGGCATTAAGAACCACCCAAGAGAGTTTGTCATACTCCAAGATTAAAGACATTCAGACGCCTCGACCGCACAGAAGCAAACCCATCATACGATTATCTTCAACAAAGCATTCTAGGCTCCGCAGCATATGACATCCTCCATATCGTCGGAGCCAATGCTATCAACAGCCATATCCCTCAGGGTCGTTCCCTCATCAGACTTTTGACATCTAGTGTCCATGCTAGTCATGAGTTGCTAAGAGCCCACAGCGGCTGATAGTGTCGGTGAACGTCATTGGGGGTTACAGGCCTAGCCTACGCATGGGTCTCATTTCAAGGTGATGGCTTGGGTGGTTCACGATAGCAGCGGTTTTGGGGGGGCAATTTCGTGAATGTGATCGTCGATCGGCTATCTGACACACATGACCAGTCTCAGATGCACGGGGCTGAGATGAAGCAATGTCGTCAGTTATTGCGTGGCAACAAAGGCTAGGCAAGCCAGATCCTGCGATGCGGCGCTTCGACTGGCCTTCTAGTTGACACTGGCAGCGGCATATTTCTGCTTCTAGCTTTTATTACGCCTCTTTGACACGGAGGGCCAGAATGTCGCCATGGCGATGAGAGACATGGCTGTTCTTGGCAGATTCTACAGAGCCCACACGAAGACCTCATCGGGAACCAGAGATCGCCCCGCAACATCTAGAACTTGGAGAGGATGATTCTGGTCGACCGTGGGGTCTTGCATAGTCGATCAATCCAGGTCCATTCGAAGACCGGTTCTAGTGGTGATAGGCTCCATGACAATGGAACAAATTGACAACTGTGGTCCGCAAGGGGGTAAAGCTTCCTGTTCGGATCCAGCAGCAGTTCTCCATCGGAGAGGTCATAGCTCCTACGGGCTCATGCCTCTCCGCGAATTCTCCACGGAGCAAACTCACCTCACTTGCGACATTCTGGATCTCCCGCATTTGACGGTGAAGCCGGAACCCGCGGAGCATCGATTCACCCGGCGGAGAAGAACCCATCATCGCAAACATCAGTTTGAACCGATGTGGAGCTTCGGCTCATCAGCATCCATGGTTACATGTGAAGGAACAAGTTTCACCGCAGGAACAATGAGGAGACCCTGGGGAGAGATCTGCAGCAGCTTGCGACTGACTGGCGCTATGACCCCTGTTTAAATAGACAGAGATATGAATGTTGGGTCAAGCGAATTGTTGTCGCAAGCGCTGGAGCCGTTGCGGGATAATGGCTAGCGCTCTCTTGTGGGATGATCGACAGCAGCACGACTCACGGGATGGACCAAGCAAGCGATGGGACAGTCTTGTCCGTAGTTTCTTCGTGCTCGATAACAGACATATTCCAGCGGTCAGTAGATACGTTATCGATTGGCGGGCACGTGTCTTGTTGTCAATCTGCAGGACGGATTGTATCATGGTTGCAAAGCTAGGGCAAATCCAGTTACTGAACCAGAGACATGGAATGCCTCGTGCCAAGACCAAACGTCCAGCTCTTTATGTGTATGGAATAATAGCCTCTTCGAGCTTTCGGGGCAGGTTGCGTGGTCTTTCCTATCTAAAGGTTCCCTACATATGCGGCTGACACAGTGGACATTTCCCAGCTCAGAACCTCGTCAAACAAAAGGACGAAAAAGCGAGGCACATATTCGCGCAATCTTGGCGTGCCATGCCTTGAGCGTATCAGGACCACATGCGAGTACGACGGCCTGTGGCAATAACATAACGGGCTATCTGCAGCAGGCGGCTCAATATGGTGCGACAAATGTTCTGCAAGCTCACACACACGCAAGACCTCTTGCCCGTCCAAGTTTTTTTTGCGTCCTCGAAATCTCGGTTCGACGCCGAATCCGCGGAAGCTCAACGGAATCGGGGGCGGACTTTAAAGGATCGCCGAAGGTCCCGGGTAAGGCCAATCACCGGGGATGACACCGGTAGGGACAAGACAGACGACACGGGTTCATTGGCGGCGGCTAAGAGGGACGATACCTCTTGTGTGCTCTCCTGCACGAACTAGCATCAAGCGAAGCTACTGTGCTGTACCGAGGTGTCGAATGTTGGGAATGCACAATGTCAGGGGCTCAGGCCACTCGTTCGGCAAGACGGGTCTTCTTGTGCATGGAGGGGGGGAGGGAAAGGAAGCACTCTGCATGATGGCAGGGTCAGCCATGACTTGACTGGAGGGCTGGAGGTGTCATGTTGAACTCAATTGCCGAGACTATCTCTAAAGGTACCAGTTCAACTTGAACAAGACAAATCTTTACGGTCAATCATGGTCGTGTGCCAGTTCTTAGACTCGATGTAGCTACAGTATCAGGTCGGAACCATCTCCGCCTCTTCAACTTCTCGGCTGAATCCTCCGCGCCTCCGAACACTGCCAACCCGGCGGGAAAGCCTGCTGCCTTCGGCTGTGCAGAAGTGTCCACAAACATACAGAAGACATCACCCAGGCCCAACCAATTGTCCCCCTCCGAGCCCTCCGCAAGCCGCTAGATTATCGCGACTCCGCTAGCGCCGCGTCGTCAGCGCTCACCGCCCAAAACCCACAATGGGGAACCAAACGTGGCAGTACCTTGTCTCCATAGGTAGGTCTCATGTGCCGTATTTGAACCCTCCCCATCCCGTGGATTTTCTGCTTCTACTCTTCTGCTTTACCAACAACACTCGTCAAAACTCTCAGACACATCAATCTTCTTAACCAGAACACCTTCAACCCCTTCAACCCCTTAAAACCCCATATCTCCTCGACTACTGTCTACCCCGCTACCCCGCGATCAACACCCCGCCAAAACTAAACAAACTCTTACAAGAGGACCAAGGCACCGAACCTTGGTCACTACAGTCGTCAAGACGTTTTCCAATCTCCTTAACTCGTATGTCAAGATCCAATATATCAGAGGGAACTCCTCATGATGGTTAAAAAACACAATCGGAATTCACAATGCTGACCCCCTTTCAGGACTCACCACCCGTTCGCAGGAGCCCGCTGCTCAGCCGATTCCGGAGGCTCAGCGGACTCGACCTTTGAACAGTAAAGGTCGAAATCAAAACCTGAACCCGTCCAATCCACGCAAATCGCAAACTTCCACGTCAAAAGCCACTCGCTCACCATGGCTCCTCACGCGGAAGTCGGCACGGGCTCCTCGAACGGGGCTTACACCAACGGCCGAGGCTCTTCGGCCGCCAACCAGGACCTCTTCACCGTCAACTCCCCCAATGTCACCTACACTGATGCGGAGATTCGCTCCAAGTACACCTACCGCACCACCAAAGTCGACGTTGACGCCAATGGCAAGTATGTCGCCACTCCCAACGAGACCCTCTACGACTTCAAGGTCGACCGCAAGATTCCCAAGGTCGGCATGATGCTCGTTGGCTGGGGCGGCAACAACGGCACCACCGTCACCGCCGGCATCCTCGCCAACCGCCGCCAGCTCTCCTGGGAGACCAAGGAGGGTCCTCGCGACTCCAACTACTATGGTTCCGTTGTCATGAGCTCGACCCTCAAGCTCGGCACTGATTCCAAGACTCACCAGGAGGTCAACATCCCCTTCCACAACATCTTGCCCATGGTCCACCCCAACGACCTCGTCATTGGCGGTTGGGACATCAGCAAGCTGAACCTGGCTCAGGCCATGGACCGCGCTCAGGTCCTTGAGCCTACCCTCAAGGCCCAGGTCAAGAAGGAGATGACCGAGATGGTTCCTCTTCCCTCCATCTACTACCCTGACTTCATTGCTGCCAACCAGGAGGATCGCGCCGACAACGTCCTCGAGGGTACCAAGGCCTCCATGGCTCACGTTGAGCAGCTCCGCAAGGACATTCGTGACTTCAAGGCCAAGAACGGCCTCGACAAGGTCATTGTCATGTGGACTGCCAACACTGAGCGATATGCCGACCTCATCCAGGGTGTCAACGACACGGCCGACAACCTTCTCAAGGCCATTGAGCAGGGTCATGAGGAGGTTGCTCCCTCGACCGTCTTTGCTGTCGCCTGTATCCTTGAGGGCGCTCCCTTCATCAACGGTTCTCCCCAGAACACCTTTGTCCCTGGTGCCATTGAGCTTGCCGAGAAGCACAACGCCTTCATCGGCGGTGATGACTTCAAGTCTGGCCAGACCAAGATGAAGTCGGCCCTAGTCGACTTCCTCATCAACGCCGGTATCAAGTTGACCTCTATTGCCAGCTACAACCATCTTGGCAACAATGACGGCAAGAACCTGAGCTCCCAGAAGCAGTTCCGCTCCAAGGAGATTTCCAAGTCCAATGTCGTTGACGACATGGTCGAGGCCAACCACGTGCTGTACAAGAAGGGTGAGCATCCCGACCACTGTGTTGTGATCAAGTACATGCCCGCGGTTGCCGACAACAAGCGTGCTCTCGACGAGTACTACGCTGAGATTTTTATGGGTGGTCACCAGACCATTTCGTAAGTTGATAAACACTCTTAATGTGAACCTCGCTAATAGGGAACAGGATGTTCAACATCTGTGAGGACTCTCTCCTTGCTTCTCCCTTGATCATCGACCTGGTCATCATCGCTGAGATGATGTCTCGTATCCAGTGGAAGTCCGCCTCCACCGACGGAGCTGCCACCACTGAGTACAAGAGCTTCCACAGCGTCCTGAGTGTGCTCAGCTACATGCTCAAGGCTCCTCTGACTCCTCCCGGCACCCCGGTTGTCAACGCTCTCGCCAAGCAGCGCGCGGCTTTGACCAACATCTTCCGCGCCTGCGTCGGTCTTGAGCCCGAGTCTGACATGACCCTTGAGCACAAGCTCTTCTAAGCATTACACGCTTGATTGATACAATTGCCTTTGGATAGAATGAAAGAGGAGGAACTAGGACAGTCATTACTGAAAGAGACAACATAAAAGAAACTAAAAAAAAAGGAGGAGAGACAAGTATCAACTACATATTCATAGGATCCTAAATTGAACATGTCCATTCTTCTCATGCCAAGTCCCTTGATGCCATGACAACGCTTGATACCCATGTCCAAGTTAGGCCCGTGCCTTGTTAAAAGTGTCAAATGCTCTAAACCGCGGCAATTAACAAATGCGTGCACGGAGCAACCATCGTAACAGGGGTCTTGATCTTTTTTTCGTGTGGCTGTGGTGGCTCGCGGCGTGCTTTACGCGGTTGTGATGCGTCGCGTATCGCCAGCGTCTCTTAAACCACGCGTCGCGTAAAGCTCCCCACCAAGCACTGACGCCTTGAGAGCCACCTCCCAATTCCTCCACTTCCACATCCCCATCCACACTCATCCATCAATTCATCACCATCACTCACCCCTCCAAAACTTGACCGGTCAAGCGATACACTTATTTTCCTTTATATGTTGTCTCTTTATCACGACTTTTAATTCAACAGCAAAGCCATTTACCATGGCTACCACCCCCCGATCTTCGTCCCCTGCGTCGTCAGTCGGGTCACCAGAGCAACCACAACTGTCACCACGAGCTCAGCTCAATGCCCTCCTAGCAGCCGGGAGCAGCGACGACGAAGCCCCTCCTTCACGAGAAACCACAAAAACCAAGTCGCCACGGCGGAAACAGGACATCGACCTCACACAATTTTCTACACAAAATGAGGATGCATCCGATGATGAGTCCGAGGAAGAGATTAGACCTCGCGGCAGGCTCGCGTCCAGGATGCAGGCCATGACCAAGGCACCACAGTCAGCAGAGGCCGCAACAAACAACAAAGAAACAACAGCCCGAGACCGCGTGCGGAAGATGTTTGAGCTCGAGAAGGAGGCACACAAAGAGCAAAATGTCGATATGCCCGACGCACAGTCGGAAGAGGATGACCTCCCCGTTGCTCCCCGAAGACTATTCCGCCGAGCACCCCAATCACCGGCCGCCAATGGCCCAGCTCGAGCATCCAGAGGATCCAGCCCAGCACTTTTCGTATCATCACCTATCCGTCCCTCGCCCACAAAATCAGTCCACGCCAATTCCGACTCTGACTCTGAAGGCCCTTTGACCTCCAAGGAACGCCTCAAGGCCCTCGCCGAGCGCAAGGCCCAAGAGAATCGCGCCAGAGAGGCTGCCGAGGAAGCACGCAAGGCTGAGCGACTTGCCCGACAAGAGGAGCTTGCACAGGAACTCGAGCAGATGGTTTCAGACGACAACGACTCGGGTATCACCGACGATGAAGGTGGCCGCCGGCTTACGCAGACCGACCGGCCCAAGATCAGGAAGGCGAGCAAGAAAGCCATCGAGGATATGAACCGGGAGACTCAGAGGATGGCGAGAAACATGCAACTCACACACGAGGCCAAGACGCGAAAGAAGATCACCAAGAACAGCCTGTTTGAGCGCTTCAACTACCGACCTGCTGGTGAGCCGGAACCCAAGGTTGTCAGCTCAAGCAGGGGCGCCACACCTCACAGCGACGTCGAGATGCAGGATGCTGAAACACCTCCAAGCTCACCACCGGTGGCGAAGAAGGCCGCCGAGCCCGTGGCCGAGGAGCTCGACGAGGACATGGAGTTGCCAAGCCTCGACAGTCTTGCAGAATCTACCAAGCTCAAGTTGGACAAGGGCAAAGGCAAGGCCATCGATATCCCTGATCGCCAGCAACCCGCCAAAAAGCCCCGTCGCCAGGTTCGCGTGAAGCTTCCTCCTGCCAGAGTCAACGTCACGATGCTGGACTCGGATGATGAACTTGAGATCACAACAACCGTCAAGGACCGGGTTAGAGCCGTTTTCGACAATGTTCCCTCCAAGAAGGCCCAAGAGCCCAACTCTATCCATACCTTGAAGGCTCTTGCTCAAGTCAAGTCCCCCGGCAAGGAGACAAGGCGAAGAGATGACCACGGCATGACTGCAGGCGAACTTCAGTCTTACCTTCAGCAGAAGGCCCGTCAACAAGCCAAGGTGGAACGCGAGCGGAGAATTGAGATGCTCAAGGCCCAGGGTGTCGTCATCCAGACTGCGGAGGAGCGCGAACGCCAGATGCAGGAGGTCGATGACATTGTTGCCAAAGCACGAGAGGAGGCGCAAAAGATTATGCAGGAGGAGCGAGCCGCCGCAAAGAAAGAGAGGAAGGAGAATGGAGAGGTTGATCCCCTCGCTTGGGATGATAGCGATGACGAGGAATACCAGGCGTCTGGCAATGAGGCCGATACAGAGGCGTCAGCTGTTGAGCTGTCTGGATCTGAAGAGGAGGAGGAGTCTGATGAAGAGGCAGAGGGTAACCCTCTACTCGAGGCTGAGGCAGAGGATGCAGAGTCGGAAGCATCTTCCGACGACGCTGAGGACTCAACCCCTCTGGTTAGCCAGGATATTCATGAAGATGCAGACGATCTCCCAGTCTTGCACAAGCGACGAACGCGGAAACCCGTCGCCATTATCTCTGACGACGAGGACGAAGACATTGTCGAGTCGACACCGAAGGCCAAGACCGCTGTGCACACATCGCCTACTGTTCCCAACACGCAGTCCCCTGCGGCCCCTACATCGGTGCTCCGATCAGCCAAGAAGACCTTTATCCCAGGCCTACCTGTTCAGGGACCTGCTGGTCTTGGCCTGACCCAGATCTTTGCTGGCACCATGGACGATAGTCAGATGGACTCTGCCAACGGTCCGACCCAATCTATGATGCCCGACTTCGACCACTTCCCGGATTCCAACTTCTCGGCCACCATGGATGAGCCGATGGAAGACATGATCATGGATAGCCAAAAGGACGACACTCAAAAGACAACCCAGGGCGTCAGGCTCAACTTTTCTCAATCTCAGATGCGTGGCCTCGATAGCTTACTGCGAGAGGAGAGCACACAACTTTCTGAGATGATTGAGCTTTCCCAGGACGGTGGCCTTCAGAACCACACTCCCCTCAAGGACAGATTCATCGAAGTCCCCGTCTCAACTGTCGATACCGTGATGGCTGATCCTGAGGAAGCTGGACCAGACTCGCCTCTGGTTCGCCGCGGACGTCTCCGTCGCAGGATGGAGACTCCTCTACGCATCGAAGAGACACCGGAGCCCACAGCTGCCGAGAAAACCAACACTGCCTTTAGCAAGTTGAAGGAGGGTGCAGAGAAGGAAAAGAAGCGCAAGGCCCAAGAGGCGTTCGACCATAAGAAGAGCAAGGCCAAGGAAATGGTTCAGGAACAGGCCGAGGAATCTGAGGATGAGTATGCTGGCCTGGGTGGTGCGGACGGTGAGGACAGTGACAACGAATCTGTCGCCTCGCTCAAGGAGATTATCGACGACGCTGCTGGAAACGATATCGACGAGGCTAAGCTTGCCGCTTTCTATGCGTAAGTGTGATCTGACTCTACTGTTGAAGCATTTTCTAACATTTGACAGTGATCGTGAGCGAGCAGAGGATGAGAAGCAAGTCGAAAAGCTTTTCAAGGACATCACAACCGGTATGCTCCGCCGCAAGCGTGGTGCGGGCTACGATCTTGATGATTCGGACGACGATGGCGAAGCCCGCAGGCGCATGAAGCGTCGCCAGTTTGCAAAGATGCAGAAGGCTCTGTTTGCCGACGAGCGTGTCAAGAAGATTGCCGAGAACCCTGGCAACCAAGCGTTCCTGCGAACGATTGAAGATCGGGGCAGTGACGACGAGATGGACTTTTTGGATGCACCGGAGGAACCGAACGAGTCATCACAGCAGTCTCAGTCTCAGGAGGAAGACAGCAACACATCCAACACTGTCCCTGATAGCCAGCCACGAAAGACACTTGGCCCTGCGGACAACCGACCTCCTGCCCATATGCGGAGAACCAAGGATGGCAAGAAGCCTTCCGACATTGGTGAAGTACGCGAGACTCTTTCCAACCTTCTGGAGGAGCCTCACGGGTCAGTCATTCCCGCAACCGAGGCTGGGTCGGACAGCGAGGGTGAAGAAGAAGCTGCTCCTCATGGCCACAGTGAGAAGGAGAATGATGGACCCAACCCCCGTCGCGGCCGCGTCGCCGTCGTTGACCGGATTAGTCTCAAGCGCAACAATTCGTCGTCAGTCAACGGTGGTCGTATGGCATTTGCGTCGTCCTCGACATCTTCATTCAAGGTGCCTGCCCTGCTTCGCCGTGCGACGACCAACTCGCTCGTCTCAGGGTCAACCTCCACAACAAGCTCTGGAACTTCTACACCAACAAGTGGGTTCGGAGAAGAAGCCAAGATCAAGAAGGGTGCCACCAAGAAGAGTGGTGTGCATGCCTTCGCGCGTGACAGTGAGAGGAGGGCGAAGCTGGAGGAGAGTGAGCGGAGGAGAGAGGAGAGAAAGGTTAAGGGTGCTGAGAGGAGAATTGGCGTTGTGGGCGGTCTACTGGGTAGGGGAACTTTTGAGTAACATGGCATTGGATGAAACGGAGTTTGGTGTATCAAACACAAGGGAAAGGGAATCAATGTTTAGAGACTACCTACCTAGATATCCTGGCACGGAGTTGGGGTTGGACAGCGCATGAGGCATCATGACATGGCATTACACTTGATAACGAAGAGATTTATTAACTCACTAACTTGCATCTAAACTGATATGCATGATTCAACTTGTGACGACTGTAATAGAAACTTGACACCATATGACATAGAGTGTAGCCAACGCCCCAGTATCTGAGCAACATCTTCGAGCGGATGTTGACAGCGAAGTGCCAGCTTGAGGAAGATGCCACCAAGCACATTTGAATACAAGTGGTCGTTATTTTGAAAGACTCATCTTCTAGCACACTTTATGCCTAGTCACGAGTTATCTGCTTTGAAATGGAGTTGTCAAAGACTTGGTGAAGTTGTTGGTGAGTTGCGAGAAATTGTTAGACCCACAAACTGGGTGGGCGTCTGGGTCTCAAGTTCCAAAAAAGACTCAACCGTCAACGAGCCCCCAGTCCTTCAGCCACCCCCTCGATAAGGAAAAGGAAGCACCCAAGAAGTCTTCAAGATGTCTACATGTGAATTATAGGCCAGGGGGGCAAAAAGTGATGGTTCCGCCCGGGATCGAACCGGGGACCTTCTCGGTGTTAACGAGATGCCATAACCAACTAGACCACGGAACCCGTTGCTTGATGACGTCAAGAGATGCGTATGCTGCTCAAGAGGCTGTTGAGTTGGAGTGGAGGAGGTGAAAAAAAGAGAAGCGTGGAGTTGTGGGTTGAGAGTTTTGGTGATAGTTATGGAGGAGGGCAAAAAGAGTGGTTCCGCCCGGGATTGAACCGGGGACCTTCTCGGTGTTAACGAGATGCCATAACCAACTAGACCACGGAACCTCTGCTTGATGGAAGTCGAGAAGCACATGCAGAACATGTGCCGGCGTGGTGGGAGAGAGAGAAAGGAGAGGGCGAGACTCGGAGGGTTGTGGATCGATCTAGTTTTAACGCCCCCGTTGTGGAGTGGGTCTCACGATAACGGCGCTCCTTCCCCTCTAGTGAATAGACTCCAATTCCGACTCGCATTCCAACAACAAGAAACGGTTCCGTGGTCTAGTTGGTTATGGCATCTCGTTAACACCGAGAAGGTCCCCGGTTCAATCCCGGGCGGAACCACTCTTTTTGCCGTCTTCAGGGTCTAATCATCTTGAGGTTGCTTGCTGCTGCTACCCTGGGGTTATTCGTGATGGCGCTTGCGTCAACGAATTCACGCCATAGCTTTTTGTTCAATGAGAAAACATTGTCATGGCATATGTTATTTGGGTTGTCAGTTCGATTAAACTAAGAGGACTGGCTTGTAGGTCAACGTAATACGATAATAATACATTGCCAATTGCTAGAAGAGCATGGGAACTAGTGGGCTTCCTCAACCTGCTCCTCTCGGACCTTCTTCTCCTGGACTTGCCCCCCCTTCTTCCTGTAGTTGTGATCAAGATAGTCTCTCAGACCCTTCGAAACCTCTGTTTCCTCATACGTGACGAAGAAGATCAACTCCTCATAGTACGTCGTCGCTAGGAACTCTTCAAAGCCGAGGCTATGCAGGACGAGATCGTCTTTCGTCGCATGGGCGAGAGGAAACCCCATCTCCCGAGCCCGGTCAACCTCCTCTTGCGTCGCGCTCTCATCTTCTAGGAGCTGATCGGCTGCCTCTTTGGGATCGCGGTTGGGATCCCCAGAGCTGCCCAGCACGGCGCATCCCCCGGGGTATATGTACAGGCTCCATACCCAGCACCACTGCTGGTCGACAAAGAACCGGATGATATAACCCCCCAGGCCGTTGTCTGTCTTGTCGGGACACTTGCGGAAGCCGTCCTCGCCGAGGATGAAGTATGCAGCCTGCGCAGAGGGAATCCGGTACTGCAGCTCTTCGCTACGCATAAAGGTGACGAACCCGGGCGGCAGCTCCAGACCGAGCTTCTCAGCGTCGGCGATGAGCTTGTCGATGAGCTTGGGGTCCTCAGCAGCAGGACCCTGGTGATGCCCCATCATGCTCTGCGCCGTGTGCGTGTCGAGGGGTTCCATCCAGGACAGGTCTCCGTTGAGACCTAGGTACTCCACGCTGGTAGGCCCATCGGGGATCGATATCTCGTCGACCCCGTCAAAGCCCAGCTGCTCGGCTATCTCGCCGCTGAGCTTGGAGAGGTGGCTGCGGCTGTCATGGGCGCCGAAACACTCCTTCATGCGGTTGGAGTGCTTGCGAGCGGCTATGCGCTTGGTCAGGAAGGGCATGCATGTGGCGTGGATGCGCCTGTTGAAGGTTTGAGCTAGGGTCTCGACATCCGCGAGATGGAGTTCTTTGACGACCTTGAGCAGCAGCTCCTGAGGTAGAGAAAGGAGGGCCATGTTGTGCTTGTCAATTGCAGTTATCTTGAAGGAAAGTGATCAAGTCACCGTCTGTTCTGCAGGGGTGAGGCTACTGTTATATATGATATGTAATTACACCGCAATAATTCACGGTCAGACTTGGCTTTATTAGCGCGGGTGATGCCTGGAGCTGAACGACACATTTCTCCATCTAGGTTGTATCAATGGAACTATGCAACACTGTGAGACGCCTCTATACCTACCCATGTATACTTGGTTGCGGCTGTTAATCCTTCTTGCTCTCAAGTCTTTTTCTGCATGTGTCCCAAGACAACACCACAACCGAGACCAACAAATGCCATCATCCAAGAGCTCGTTTCTATTGCTTGAAACAGCTAATTATATGTGCAGTTCTATAACTGATATATCGTCTATGTCTTTCTTGTATTCCCATTTTTACAACGCCGCTCCCGAAAACTGGACGCTCTGTAGGCCCAGCATCCTCTTGGCAAACAGCCACAGCTCAAACGCCTCCAGCTTGACCTCTACGCGCATGAAGCCCACCCAGGCGGTGAACACCCTGATCGCGTTGAGAGGCCAGAGGAAGGAGCCGTTCCGGTGGATCTCGTCGAGCTGCTCGTGGAAGACGGTGCGGGTGCAGTACCGAGCGAGGATCATGAAGGACCGGATGGGACCCTGTCTCGTCTGGAGGTTCTCGTCCAGGCTGCGAGTGAGGTCGTTGGTCTTGAGGATTAGGAGGATGATGCGTGGGACGCGGCTGAGGAGCTGGACGAGGTCCACGATGAGACCCTCCTGAAGAGCACCCGTCATGGTCTTTTCCTCGTCGGCTGTGCGAGTCTGGAGGATAGAGCCAGACTTGCTGATGATGCTGTAATCACGGCCAGTGATGGCCGACGCAAAGAGGGGAAAGTCCTTGTCCTCAATGCCGGCTACTTCATGGGCGTACTTCTTCATGCGGTCTATGTCTCCGTCAATGACTGCGAGCCACATCTTGGCATATGATCTCCGCAGCGGGAGGTCAATATCACGGTAGAGACCGTGGTCGTACAGGATGATATCAAAGTTGGGACCCCGTCCGAGGTACCGACGGGAAGTGTTCTTGCGGATGGCAATGTTGCCGCCGTGAGGATCGCAATGCAGGGGTGCGCCATTGCCAAAGATCATCTCGTTGAAGATGCGAGCCAAGGTAGCCGACACCTCGTCGCGGTCAATACCGTTGCTATCCAGAAACTCCAGGTCGTCGAGACGTCGTCCAGATTCGCAGGCCATGACCAGGATCCGCTTCTTGGCCCATATCACCTCTGGGATAACCAGCGGCAGATGGGGGATCCTTGCAAAGTGCTCCTTCATCCGCCGGGCATTGTTGGCCTCCTCTTGAAAGTCCAGCTCCTTGGGGAGAGAAACATCCATCTCGGAGGATAGCCATTCGAGGTCGTACTCGGGGAAGAATCGCTTCAAGGTCGAAAAGGTGTACCTGGTGAGGGCGAGATCCAGGGGAGCCCAGGCCTCCAGCTCCGGATGCTGGACCTTGACGGCCACCCTTCGACCCGAGTCCTTTATCGTTGCGAGATGCACCTGGGCGAGAGAGGCGGCGCCGATGGGCTCGGCGGCGAAGTCGGAGAAGTAGTCCCAGAGATCCTCCCCCGTATCCTTGCGAAACATTTCCTCCACCAGCTCAAACGACGACACAGGGCATTTGTCCTGTAGGGGTATGAACGTGTTGGTCCACTCGGGGGGTAGGAGATAGTTCATGGCGCTCTGTATCCGTTACATGGTGGTGATTAGCGCGGCTTTTTATTGAGAATCGACAAAGTCAAGTCATTCGTACCAAGTGCTGGCCGAGCTTGATAAAGATGCCGCCATTCTTTTCTAGTACAACAAGAGTTCGTTCGGCGCATCGTTTATGGCAGGCATTCAACAGGTTATCTTGCTCTTGCTCGTCTACCGTCGTCTCTCTAGCATTCAACGTCGTTCGGTAACTGAAAACCCCAATTAGCCGCAAGCCTTCTTCCAGAGAGTTAGGTAGTCGTTTACTCATTGATACACACGGCGAGCGCAACTGCGACTCTGCCCGTCCGCTCCGCCGCCTCGTAGCTGTTCTTGATATCGTCGGTAAAGGCGAGGGTGCTCGCGCCCACAGTCGCAGCGCCAGCCGAGGCATACAGAACAGCGCGGTTGGGGCCTGCTCTCCGGCCATTGGCACCTCGCGAGGATCTCCCCGAGGCAAAGCCCTTTGCTCTGACGTTCTGGAAGGCCTTACTGCGGACCAATTGGCTCCGGCAGGTCGAGCAGGTCCATGGTCGAGCGGCGACACGGGTCGCAAGGGCCGAGACGGAAAAGGCCTTCATGGGAGTACTGAGCAAGATGGACAAGGTGGACAAGGTAGCGGTAGGGCGAGGGTCCTCATTCTAAGTCGACAGCCAACACGGAATTGCCAGCCAAAGAAGGAAAAACAGAGATAAACAATTTGCCTCAGGTCATGTCCTGTCGTCGAGGTCACCACCCCCGAGCCAAGTTTTTTGCTCGGTGTGCCGATTCACCGATGAACCTCCGTCTGCCCAGTCCAGCCAGTCGAGGGGCAGCCAATTCCCGTCGGCTGGGGCCGGGTGCGAGTCGGGTGGGTACATTGTACATTGCGATTGTCGGAGGGGGGCCCACTTTCAATCAACACGCCTCCAGGGTTCGCGCTCCGTCACGTGATGGCGCGACTCGCGTCGACCGCGTTGAGTACTTGACTTCAGGAGCTGGACGCCTCTTTATACGACCCATCCCACCCATTCTCCATCATCTATCCATCTACTTCTACTCCTCTCAACACATCGTATTTTTGAATTCTATGCAACAGAGAAACAAGAACCAAACAGCCGACAACATGCTGTCTTTCGCCCCTACTCCCATCTTCTCCGGTTCCTGGGACCATCGTCCTAGCGTCCCCTCGCCTCTCTCCTCCTCCCCCGTTCGCGCGTCATCGCCACTCTCGCCCATTGACAGGAACTCGCACCCCCAGCGACAAATCCAGTCATCACCCATCCAGCCGATCAAGTTCAAGTTTGCGTCACGTCCCACCCGGCCGAACCCCGTTGTGCGAAAACGGGAGGATGTGCAAGAGGGTAGGCGACGCCTGTTTCTCAACAATGTGCGCCAGAAGAGCGAGGACAAGGCTTGGCAGAGAAGAGATATTGAGGGACAGGTATGGATGCTCCTTCTGACGTGATACACGCGACACTTGCTAACATGTTACAGTTCCTCAAGACAAACTACCTCGCAGACCGGGGACAACTGGCCCATGACGCCCCCGAGTTTACCGACGCAGACATTGAAGATGCCATGGCGTTCCAGCAAGAACAACCCGAAATGCCAGAGGACGATGACATGATGATGGATGAGGACGACCAGCTCGAGGCCATGCTTGCATCCTACCAAAACCAGACATCAACATCGTCGCAACGACCACCCTCCCCAGCACTCTCAGACGAAGATTATGACGACATCTTTGCTGAGCTCATTGCTCAAGAACAGTCACAACAGGGCACCTATTCTGAGTCACAATACCGGATAGACGAATCCGGGGATACCGAGATGCAGTCTTGAACGAGAATCTTTGTCTGTTTTATGAAGGTTGTAGTTGCTTTTCATTTTGGAGTTTGGGCTATACGAACTACCTTGGCGCGGCGTTTGGGGGATACCAGTGACGTAACATTGTGCGTGTACAGCTACTGTTTGGGAAAGGGTATATAGATGACTTGGAGGGAATGTCCAGGTTCGGTATCTACTGAGGATTACATGCTTCATCCGAGGGGTTGAGGGCTTCCTGCGCGGATGCCATGTCTCCAACCAGGTCAGAGGGAGGCGATCCCGCTGCTTGCATCTGGGTAGGCAGTCAGTGACCAGAGTCACAAAGAAGAGACAAGAGAATACACATACCTTTTGCATCTTGTCCACGATAAACTCGCGATCCGCCGCGTTCGAGTCCGAGTACGTCTTTTCCTCAAACTTGGCCACAATCTCGCGCACGACGGACTGTTGCTCCTCATAACGCTTCAGGTCCTCCTTTGGTGTCGAGTTGCGGTTCTTGGCGAGCCAGTCGGGGAACTTGACATCGAGCTCCTTCATGGGCTCGTAAAGAATCTCCTTGTTGGTGAGCTGCTCCATCATGCCCATGAGCATCTTGGAGAACTCCTCCTCGCTGCCATCACCGCCGAGGCCGCCAAGGTCGCCAGATGACAACTGCTTCAGCATCTCGGACATGAAGTCGTCGGCAGGGCCCTCGGCGGCTGCGGCCGTGGCCTGGTCACCCGATGCCTGCATACGCTCCATGGTCCGTCGGATCGTCTCCTGAAAGGTAGCATCCTCTGCCGGTGCACTGGGCGCAGGTCCAGCCGAGGCTGCAGCAGCAGCAGCAGGAGGAGGAGGGGGAGGGGCGTCACCAGTCCCTTCTGCGGCGGCGATGTGCTTGAAGATATCTTCAAACTGTGCCTGCATGTCCGGCTAGTTGCTTTTTAGTGCCTGTGTATAACACTTGTAGGAGAATAGCATCTTACAGATTTTTCGAGCTCGCCCAGTAAGTCTGCCATTCCAGCCTGAAGCTGCTTGGCAAACTCTTCTTCTGAGAAGGCATCATCAACTTCTGGCTGCTTGCTGGAAGAAGCGGGCTCCTTGGCAGCCTGGGTTGGACTGGGACCAACAGGTGCGGCTGGCTTTTCTGACTCTATCTTGACGGCAGAGAAATCATCCAACATATCTAGGAGGGGAGTTAGTAAGAAAGTACGGTGGCTCTGAATCTGATCAAGATGAAAACGCACCGTCAAGGTCGTCTAGATCATCTTCATCGGGGTCTGAGACATCTTCAAACTCCTCGACAGGCTTCGCTGGTTCAGCCGAAGGTGCAGTAGCAGCGGCCTTCTCGACAGGTGTCTCGATGGGTTTCTCAACGGGCTGCTCGACAACCTTCTCAACGGGCTGCTCGACAACCTTCTCAACAGGCTTCTCAACCGCCTGCTCGATAGGTTTATCGGCGGCCCCTTCAACAGGCTTATCGACAGACTGCTCGGGAACCTTCTCAGCGGGCTCCTCGATAGGCTTCTCAGCAGGCTTCTCGATAGGTTGCTCAGCAGGCTTCTCGGCAGACTCCTCGGTAGGTTCTTCGACAGCCTTCTCGATAGGCTTTTCGGTAGGCTGCTCAACAACTTTCTCTGTCTCAACTGGTGGTTCAAGAGGAGCGGGAGTCTCTTCCGTGGTAGCCTTCTCAACGGCAGCCTTCTCTACTACGGCTTCTGTCGCAACCGCAGCCGTCACCGCCGCAGCGGCAGTGATAGCTACAGCGGCCTCTGAGGGCTTAGTCTCTGGAGGAGGAGCTGTAGATGACTCTGCCGCTGGCGTAGGAGTGATGCTCGAGGGAGTAGGGACTGGAGGATCGGCAACCGGAGCCTCGGGCACTGGGATATCAGATGAAGAGGCAGCGGCAGCGGTAGCGGCTGAGGGAGCGACAGTCTCGGCCTTGATATCGCCCTTCTCCTCCTCCTTCACCTCATCTCTCACTTCCTCCTTGACAGCCTCCTTGAGCTCTTGCTTGACCTCCTCCTGCTTGGCGGTTTCTGTGTCCTTGAGTGCATCCATGTTGGTCTCTGGCTCCTCTTTCTGAGACAACTCTTCTTCACAAGCTCACAAACCCCACATGCGACAGGCCGTGCCAGCAGATATGAGATGGAAGATGACGCAAGTCTTGATGCCGTCGGGTGAGACGAGATGAAATAGATGAGTTGCGAAAGTCGCAGTAGATGTCGTGGATAGATGAGGCTCGTCGTTGCGAGAGTTGGGTAGTAATTTCATCCACACCAAGGCGGGCAGGTATGGCCTTGATGGAAGCTCATGGACTCCAACCAGTAACCTGAGCCGAGGCGACGATGGCCGCGCTACCGTGCCTACCTAGGTAGCTACCTAGCCGTGTGACGGGGGTTTCAGGGCAGGCTATTCGCACTGTATCATTGAGCCAGCTACCCAGTTAAAGATAGCATAATATTAAGGAATAATATCTATTAAACACGCAAGCCCGTTATAATAATGATATAGCTCTATTGAGGGCTTATCATTATATTATCATTCTATTGCAATTGAGACTTATTATTGGAAGACATTATGTTAATCTTTTGTCATGAAGCCATAATATTAACCTCACAGTATGAAGCAAGTCATGTGTCACTGTCCTGGACCCTCCCTTCACCTACCTAGGTACCTAGGAGGTAGGTGAAGCCGGGCCCCGCCCTCACTGACGGGCTGGCGGTCACCCCGCCAAAGAACAGCGCTGTCTCTTCACTAGAAATGGCGGGTGGCCCCTACGCACAGCGCCCCGGGGTTTCTCGGCGCTGGCTGTCCGCCCGGGCTGGCGCCACATTTGGACCAATAGACCCGATGGCCGGGCGGTGCATCCATTCATCGAATCATCCACCGACGTCCATCGTTTCCCGTCGTGAATTGCATTGGATGCGCCAACACCGTCAGGCTCCAGCCTCGATCTGATCCATTCATCTCGTTCCGTCACCTCTTTTTCTGGTGCAACAACTTACTTCTTGCAACCGCTATCTGCAGAGGCTGAGCCATCTCCACAACTTATCGATCCTTTTTCCATCGTCGTTAACGACCTTGACGCATCACCGAGGCCTTGTGCAAGCTGTCGCCGCAACTCTTAAGCCCGCCTTTCTTTCACCCGCAGCAACCCCTCCCTCATCCACGCACCGACCGACGTCGAAAACGAAAACATGGCTCTGTGTCAGAACCGATTACAAGAAGAGAGGTGAGACTCTGCATGATATTCGCGAGTCTGAGGACGATGCTGAGACTTGGACAGAAAGCAGTGGCGGCGAGACCATCCCTTTGGGTTCTATGCCAAGCCCCAACGTACCAAGGAGGGTATCCTCGATGTCAAGAACTGGGAGTGCGGCATTCCCGGAAAGGACAGCACCATCTGGGCTGGCGGGCTCTTTAAGCTGACCATCGCTTTTCCTGACGGTGAGTACAAATATGTTCCTGGACTGGAGACTTGCTCTCGTGACCCGTGCTAACTCGCCTTTGTGCGACAGAGTATCCCACAAAGCCTCCCAAGTGTAAGTAACAAGCGATCGATCAACACGCAGTCAAGACCTTTACTAAACGCTCACAGGCAAATTCGTCCCCCCGCTGTTCCACCCCAACGTCTACCCCTCAGGCACCGTTTGCCTGTCTATCCTCAACGAGGAGGAGGCATGGAAGCCCGCCATCACCGTCAAGCAGATCCTGCTGGGCATCCAGGACCTCCTCAACGACCCGAACCCCGAGTCTCCTGCCCAGGCAGAGGCATACAACCTGTTTAAGAAGGACCGTGCCGAGTATGAGAAGCGGGTTCGCCGTCTGGTCCGCGACAACCCCACTCCCTGATGAACGACCGAGAGGCGCTGGTTGAAGAGGCGTTTTAGACACTTTTTATTTGTAAGGGATCTCAGGCTACGGCGTTTGGGGAAATACCAAGGCGGAAATTCACTTGGGAGCTCGTGGTTGAAGACCATGGCATGATATGGCTCGCGTTGAGAATGAGCAGTGGGCTGGGTAGGTTCGGACCTCGCAGCCCATGAGAGGGGGGAGAGGTCGGTCAAGTCACGAAGAGAGCGTTTTCCTTGGAATCTCAAGCAAGTGTTTTATTCTTCTTTGATGAGTCGTCGTTGTTTTGTTAAGAGCCGTTGTCGGTTGAAGCGATCGAGATCCACGTCGGCGTGAATCATTGCGGCTGCGTCTTCGGACCACGCCCGCCCAGTAATGGATGTCTGGGATCTGCCCCACCATTTTTTTTTTTTATCATGGTGGATGTCCCATGGCGATACAACCGAAGGTGGCGTCCAACAGCCGAAGGGGCCACGGGCTGATGGGTGTTATCTGGCTGCTGTATTTAGTCAAGGAAATGCAGATGAGAAATATTGTATGCAGCAAGAATTTGAGTTGTCGACCGGAACGTGGTGTGAGCACCTCGCCATTGGCTCTTGGTGTTGCCCCTCCATGAGCGCCTGTTCCTACATACGATACGCTTGACCCCCATCCATGGCTGGTCACGTTGTGACGCAAAGGAACCATGCCAGGCCAGGCACATGGCCGTCCCATTTCCTTATCGAACAATCAAGGGGTTCTCGCTAGATTATTCGGCCGCCAATGAACATGGCCGAATTACCATCCGAAGTCGGCCATCCAACTCTCTCCGACCTTTGATAGAGACCCTCGCCGGCAATGAGAATCCATCCAGATCCTAGCGGCCTTTTTCGTCCCGTCTGCAGGTGACGGACAGACATTAGACAGACATACAGGTTGACAGAAAACAAGACAAGCAGCCCAGGGTGAAGTGACGGGCCGGCTAATCATGTCCCTATCAACAGTGGAGGGGCCGGGAGAGAAGCTCGTCCAAGCAGCTCTCAGCCCACGGGCCAGACCCATTGAGGCGGCGGAGTAGATGTATCGCGTGTGGATAACCTTTTGACGTTGGACTCGACCATAACCGTCGGTAGCCTTGCGCTTGTTTTTTTTCCCTCTGCCTGTACCGGCGGAAGGAGAGTGGAGTTCTTGCTATGACTCCTCCCTTCCCTGCCCGCGCCCTCTCGGACTTGGACTGGCGAGGCAAGTACTAAATATTAATATTTCCATCCCATCCCCATCCTCCTCCCCGTCCCCTTTCCCTCCTCTGTAATTCCATCACACCTCCTCTCCAACCGTTCACACACGTCGTGCGCAACCGCAATCATGTGTGGCATCTTCGCCTGTCATCGGTACGCTCTCAAACTCCCCCCCCCTTGCGCCTCTTTTTGCTGCGAACATGGATCCTCTGCGCACGCGGTGCCTGGATGATGAGTTTTTGGAGGGGCACACGAGGCACGGTCATTGGGAGGGACCCCGCCATCAATTGATACCATGACCCCGCGGAGGAGGGAAAAATACAAAAAATGATCATGGCACGGCTGACACAGCGCCTGCTCACAGTCATCCCGACGTCCAAAAGTTCAAGCCGACTGCGCTTAAGCTTGCCAAGCAGTATGTGTCCTCCCCCGGAGTCAATTGACCGAGATTTTCGAAGCTGACCTCTTTGGCGCAGGATCCGACACCGTGGTCCCGATTGGAGTAAGTGAACTGGCTGTCCGGATCGTCGCCCGAGCGCAAATACTAAGTCGCATGCCCAGGTGGCAGCGTCATTTCCAACAACACAAGTAAGTCAATTGGCCTCCAGACTGCAAATTCGTATAGATCTAACCCTCTCGTCAGTCCTCTGCCATGAGCGTCTTAGCATTGTCGGTGTTGGTGAGTGGAACCATCCTGCGATCTCGGAACATCTTCCCGATTAACCGCCTTGTACAGAGTCTGGTGCTCAGCCCCTGACCAACGCCGACGATACCATCATCCTCGCCGTCAACGGTGAGATTTACAACCACCGTCTGATCCGAAGACACCTCAAGGAGCAGTACCACTTCAAGACGACTTCGGACTGCGAGGTCATCATCCCCCTGGTAAGGAACCTGGACTCAAGACAAGCCAGGAACGACAGACTCACAGCGCTTCAACTAGTACACCGAGTACGACACCGACGCTCCCAACCACCTCGATGGCATGTTCTCGTTCGTGCTCTACGACAAGAAGCAAGATCGCACCATTGCCGCCCGCGACCCCATCGGCATCACCACCTTCTACCAGGGTTGGTCCTCCAAGGAGCCCGGCGCCGTCTACTTCGCCTCCGAGCTCAAGTGCCTGCACACCGTCTGCGACAAGATTGTCGCCTTCCCTCCCGGCCACGTCTATGACTCCAAGACCGGCGAGACCACTCGCTACTTTAACCCCTCGTGGTGGAACCCCGCCAAGGTGCCCGATACCCCCGTGGACTACAAGGTCCTCCGACATGCGCTCGAGAAGTCTGTCCGAAAGCGCCTCATGGCTGAGGTTCCCTTCGGTGTTCTTCTGTCGGGTGGTCTCGACTCCAGTTTGACTGCCGCCATTGCCCAGCGTGAGGTGACCAGGCTGCGAAAACAGGCTCTCGAGGCCAACGGCAACGTTTTCCCTACCGAGAACCCCGACACTGGCGAGGGTCTCGTCGGTATCGACGATGACGACCACCTCGACACCCTCACCTACCTCCCCCAGCTCAACTCCTTCTCCATCGGTCTGCCCGGCTCTCCCGACAATGAGGCCGCCCTCAAGGTCGCTAAGTTCCTCGGCACCAAGCACCACGTCATGACCTTCACCATTGAGGATGGTCTCAACGCCCTCTCGGACGTCATCTACCACCTCGAGACCTACGATGTCACCACCATTCGAGCCTCTACCCCTATGTACTTGCTTTCACGCAAGATCAAGGCTATGGGTATCAAGATGGTCCTAAGCGGTGAGGGCAGCGACGAGATCTTTGGAGGTTACCTTTACTTCCACGCTGCCCCCAACCGGGAGGCGTTCCATGAGGAGACTGTCCGCCGAGTCAAGAACCTACACCTGGCTGACTGCCTGCGAGCCAACAAGTCGACTTCCGCTTGGGGTCTTGAGGCTCGTGTGCCTTTCCTCGACAAGGAGGTGAGTGGATGGCCACGGCAATGTGATTGAGAGTATGCTGACAAGATAACCAGTTCCTCGAGACTTCAATGAACATTGACCCTAAGGACAAGATGATCACCAAGGACAGACTCGAGAAGTACATCATCCGAAAGGCCTTTGACACCAGCGGCGAGCCCGGCGAGGAGCCTTACCTGCCCGACTCGATCCTGTGGCGACAGAAGGAGCAGTTCTCGGACGGTGTCGGATACGGCTGGATCGATTCGCTCAAGGACAACGCCGAGGCCCACGTGACGGACGAGATGATGAAGAACCCCAAGCCTGAATGGGGCGACGACATTCCCGACACCAAGGAGGCGTATGTTTTGCCCTTTCAGACGATGAGACAGATGTGAACTGACAGTTGATGCATAGTTACTGGTACCGATGCATGTTCGACGAGCACTTCCCTCCCCACTGCGCATCGACGGTTATGCGCTGGACGCCCACTTGGTCCAAGCAGACGGACCCCAGTGGCCGGTAAGTGATATCCCTGTTGTCTGGATGAAAGTCGATGCTGATGTCCGAGTTCAGAGCCATCTCGACCCACAACGCCAAGTACAACAACGCGGCTTAATGACATAGCAAATGGAACAAGCAAGCAAACTTGTTTACCCATTCATTGTATCTTACATTATATCAGGTACCTGCAATGGACCTGAGCCAAAAGCATCTCTGGTTGCCATTTTTCTGGACCAAGAAAGGGCGTCTCGGGTTATTGCTTAGCATGATGAATATTGGAAAAGGGACGGATGAGGGAGTATGAGAATGAAAAAATCGAAATGAATAAGACGAAAAGATTCAATGGTGATTTGATTATGTGAGAGGGCATGGATGGCGGTGAATGCATTGACATGCAATGATTTGAAGTCTTGTTCCCGAGGTCATGACCGGTTCCTTGATGCAGGAAGGGTCGCGGGCTGCGTAGTAGGGCAATGATTGGCACGGGCTGGCCAATAAGCTGACCATGTCACTGGACGTGGGCGCGTTGATGCAGTTCGTGGGTGCGCGAGAAGCGACGAGAAGGTGTCAATGTTTAAGAAGCACCCGGACAAGCGCGAAATTGGATTGCATCAATGGCATGACAGATGATGGCTTCTTGACGCGGGCGAGAGGGAGGTACTTTGCTGTGAAGCTAGTGATTCTCTGAGTCGGGCTGGTGTGTCACGAGGACTGGCAGTTAGTCTCATTTTGAGAGTTTATGCGGTACTGTTCTGTACTGTACTGTAAGAAACGCAAGGCCAGCTCGACGGGAGAAAAAGAGTCACAGTTCTGATGCAAGTTGAACTGGCTGGGCTGGATTGGACTGGGCGGATGGGAACTGGTTGGTCGTCTCCTGCTTGGCTGGGCAGTTTTGCATGATCAGATCAAACTAGCCGGTCGAACACTTCATGCATCCATCAACCCATAGAGGTTGGTTTTTTTTTTTTTGCTTCTCAGAGAACGAGGCCCAAGATGGTGGAGGATGCTACGTTGGGTGTTGCGACCTGCGTGCTTTTTTCTCTAAATGAGTCGTGATCCATGAAAGACGTCCATGGCAGGATGGCCCGATTCGGCAATCGCATCGGTAACACAGCCGAAAAAGACGAGACAGAGACTGCAGATTTGTGATTGAAATTCCAGACTCATCTGCTGGTCCAAGTCCAACTTTTGCTTCTCCACGTGGGCCAGGCTCCCCCCCCCCTGCTTCTGGGGTTCGTTCCTTTCGTCACCTGGTGACGAGACAAACTGACACTCGACACCCGCACCCCGGTGCCAGGTCCCTAGACGCCGTTCAGCGGTTGCCCGACATCAGCCGATCCATGGATGGGCTTTTGATGTCTCCAGGGCTCGGGTGGGTGCCAATCCCGCCGCACAGGGCTGGCCACGGCAGCCAGCTTCAAGGCCCCTCCTCCCCTGGGGCCGCTCAGCTTCACAGTGGAGCCTCTGCTGGCCTGCTGGACCCTATGCCGTAGCACCCCAACGAAAAGCCTGGTGCGCATATGGATCCCTGTGTCAATTGGGTTTCCCCCCTCCTCCTCCCCCCCAAACATTTTCCTTCCCGGCTCCTCTCATCATCTCCCGTGAGGCCCCATCCGCTTGCTCATTCTCCTCCTCCTCCATCTCCCATCTTCATCTTCATCCTCTCTCGAACATAATCTCATCCTTGCTCGTCTCTTCCCGTTGAAAAAAAGACAAACCACCGCAATCATGTCTGTCCCCGCCTTCTCCGACATTGCCAAGCCGGCCAACGATGTATGATTGCTGTCTCCCCTCCCCCGGTGTTGCTATTTGCTCTGTTTTGGTTTTTGAGTGTGGCTCTGAGCTTGTTCCAGCTCGTCCATTCTTGACTCTCCGGCATTGCGCCGAACGGGAGCGAGATTGGGAGAGAAGGATATAGCTCTGATCGTCAATTGCTCCAAAGCTTGTTTTTTTTCTCCCCCTCTAGAAGCTCTGCTAACCGTTGCGCCTCTTTTTTTGCGCCGTTTTGTAGCTCCTCAACAAGGACTTCTACCACCTCTCGGCCACCACCTTCGAGTTCAAGGATACCGCCCCTAACGGCGTTGCCTTCAAGGTCACTGGCAAGTCCAGCCACGAGAAGGCCACCTCTGCTGCTGTTAGTATTCAACCTCTGCGCGACCCGACCTCAATGGCATCTCCCTCGGGGGTTCGGAGGCTGGCGCTCGGGCAACCGCGGCTCTCGATGTCCGTCTACGCCTCGCGTCTTTCGAGCTCCCCCCCGTCCCCCGCGAGACCAGCCAGCCTCGGCAACGCAACGCCCAATGCCGCGTCCTTTGGATACAGATGACTGACCTGGCTCATTGAGCTGTTATAGATTGAGGGAAAATACACCGACAAGCCTACCGGTACGACACCATCATCTCATTCATCATCGTCGTCTTCTTTGTCACCGTCTCCGTCTCCGTCACCACCGCCCATATTCAAGCGCAAGCCCCCGCGCAGAAAATCAAATCTTCCCACCCTCAGCCTCTCGCGAATCCTTGGGCCCGCAACTGGCTGGCCGATCGGATTCTCGACGCTGCTCCAACCCGGCTATGCTCAGCTGCTAATGTTCTACTCACACGCAGGCCTGACCCTCACCCAGACCTGGAACACTGCCAACGCCCTCGACACCAAGATCGAGGTCTCCGACTCCCTCGCCAAGGGCCTCAAGCTCGAGGGTCTCTTCAACTTCCTCCCTGCCACTGCTGCCAAGGGTGCTAAGTTCAACCTTCACTTCAAGCAGCCTGGCTTCCACGGCCGTGCCTTCTTCGACCTCCTCAAGGGCCCCGTTGCTAACGTCGATGCCGTTGTCGGCCACGAGGGCTTCCTCGCCGGTGCCAGCGCTGGCTACGATGCCAACAAGGCTGCCCTGACTGCCTACAGCGCTGCCGTCGGCTACGCTGCTCCTCAGTACAGCGCCGCCATCACTGCCTCTGACAACCTCAGCGTCTTTGCTGCCTCTTACTACCACAAGGTCAACTCCCAGGTCGAGGCCGGTGCCAAGGCCACCTGGAACTCCAAGACCGGCAACACTGTCGGCCTCGAGGTTGCCAGCAAGTACCGCATCGACCCCGTCTCCTTCGCCAAGGTTTGTCTACGCAGGCTGATCAAGTTGGAGGGGATTTGGACTGACGCGCTTTGCTACACAGGTCAAGATCAACGACCGGGGTATTGCTGCCCTTGCCTACAATGTCCTCCTCCGCGAGGGTGTTACCCTGGGTCTTGGTGGCTCCTTCGACACCCAGAAGCTCGACCAGGCTACCCACAAGGTGAGACTTACATATTACAAGATATCGGTGACAGGAGACTGACCAATTCCACAGCTCGGTGCCAGCTTCACCTTCGAGGGTTAAAATACTCCCCCTGCTCGCTGAACTCTACTAGCACCGCCCACTCGCTAGATCCATCCTCTCGAGAGTTATCCCACTCTCCACAGCTATTGTATCTTACAGGCTTGCATTGCGGTGGTCTTATGGATGTAGATTATCTCTCAAATAAAAAAAAACATGAAGATTAATGTCTTTTTTTCAATTGAATTGCGGCAAACGCCTGCTGAATCATTGCCTTACGTGCTCAGTGGTCATGCTCCCTCTATGGCTACCCACCACCGTTAAACTCCTTCAATAAATGTACGACTTGCCCCATGGTTGCTCTATGTACCATAACATTCCCAATGACACAGATATGCCAGCTCTTTGAACCGTCGGCTTAGTATTCTCCACTCTTTTTCCGCCGCCCAAGTCTCATTACCTGGATGTAGACGAGCGGTGCCAGTATAGTGGCGGCCAGGATACCAGAGATGATGAAGAAGTGGCCCATGATGCTCGCCTGCGGCTCAAACTCGATATCGTCATCACCCACGGCACGCCTCTGCCTCTCCTTGCGGCGCTGGTCCTCCCGCCGGTGCGTCCGCGTGTGGCCCGCCTTGTCAAAGTGCGGCACCTCTTCCTGGTGTCCGAAAGGGTCATCGCCAGGACCCATGCCGCCGTGAGAGGATTGATGATGATTGAATGGGTTTCCCCATGGACTTTGATGGTGCTGCGTTGAGGATGATGCGCCGTCGTGTTCGTGAGGCGCACCACCACCGCCGAAACCAGTCGACTCCTCGTGGGCTTTGCGCCGCTTCTCTTCCTGGTTCCCCCACCCTCCGCTACGGTAGAAGCTAGGCGGGGGACCGCGGAAGGTTCCCCTCCGGCGGCTCAGGCCCGAGGGCGAGCGGCCGCCGGCCGGGTTGGTCGAGTGGTACGAGGCGCGGGGGTTGTGATGCCCGTGAGCATGATGGTGGCCGTGGTGCACTCGGAGGACGTCGCGATCGTAGGCGGCGCGGCGGGCCGTGTCGGAGAGGACGGTGTAGGACTCGGAGAGGAGGGAGAAGGTGTGCGAGGCGTTTGGGTCGGCGGGATTGGCGTCCGGGTGGTGAGTTTTGGAGAGAGAGTAGAAGGATCTAGCAAGTTTTCGCTGTCAGATTCAGTCTCTTTGAGTGTTTTTCTAACGAAAGTAATACTTTTTAATCTCGGCGGGAGTCGCGTCGTGCAGCAAGTTTAGCCGCTCATAATGATTCTTGCGCGCAACTTCATCATGACGACCTCTTTGCTGTCCGGCCCGACACCGGAGGAGGGTCCACCGGGACGCGGCGGCGGCGGCGGCGGCGTTGAAGCAGGGCTCAACCGGCGACGGGCGCAGCCTATGGAGGAAAGTTGGACGCAGCGGCATGCCTCATCACGACGAGGGAAAAAAGAAGGAGGAAGGCGACAAGTTCGGGTGGAAGCGGGAGTGCAATGTGTGTGTCAGTGGTGGAAAGGGTCATCCTTTTTTTTGTTGGTGGTGATGTAATCTAAGGTTTGTATGCGTCCCGGCGGGGTCATGCTTGTAGCGGGATGCCTGGTTGAGCCCATTGGGGGTCACGATGGGGACGGTAAGAGTCAATGACATCAAGTGTCATACTGGATTGTATTATAGATTCCTCTCTAGAAGAATTGAGCTTGTCGGGAGCACGTTGAAGAGTTTCTTGACTAAAGTTCATATCTTGCTCTGAATCTTGACTTGGACCCCTAACGCGGGGACCTTGCTCATCGTACGACATTATCATAGGTAGTAGTGGTATAGTATCATCGGTCAGAATCGCCCAAGAGCAGCAGGTCTTGTGGATTAAACATGTACTCAAAATCATTATGTTACCCCTTCATTATCCCTGGAAGATGCCTCTTCCTGCCGTACGTACGCACGTTAGTTCCTCGTCATTATCCCAAAAATCTCAACCCATGGCCCAAAATCCCCAGATCCAGAAATGAAACCCGCGTCTATCCGCCGAGACGCCCCCACCACGAGTTGCTCTTCTTGGTCTCGACCTCATACGGATCCACGCCCTTGGGACGCTTGAAGGGGTGCGCTTCGGTGTTGAAGACCCATTCGTCTAGGCTCAGTACCTCGGAGTCCTCAAAGATGAGGTAGAAATACTTGATTGTCTCGGACAACCAGAATGTCTATCAAGAGTCAGCTTCATTTTCTTTGCCAAGTGGTTACCAAAAACTCACCTCCATAGAGTCCTGCTTTTCAGACTTTTCGTTGTTAACGTCGCTTATCACAGCGAAAGCGTCTTCCGTCTCCGTAGCCTTGACAATCGACTGCCACATCCGCCACGCAGCATCCCGCCAAACATTATCACCAGTGATACGCCACATGTAAAAGACACTC
The DNA here is from genome assembly GCA_011320165.1 of Fusarium protoensiforme. Classification (NCBI taxonomy): domain Eukaryota; kingdom Fungi; phylum Ascomycota; class Sordariomycetes; order Hypocreales; family Nectriaceae; genus Fusarium; species Fusarium protoensiforme. The sequence goes on along the minus strand of JAANQP010000634.1, from coordinate 16,465 downwards.
TCAATAGCTTCAGGTCGGAGCCTATATTGCGCATCTCGCACCCGGAAAAAGCCCTCGGGGAGCTTATCCTTCTTCTCAACAGGCTTATCCGCCCAGCGACACTTGCCATCAATGGTCTCGCAGGCCTCAAGCTGAGATATCTCGGGCATGATGCCAGTAGCAAAGGCATCATACGCCCAGATACAACCATTTGTCAGGCGCACACCGAGATCCACAAGGTCGGCACGGGAGAGGAGCTTGCCAGCGAGGGCATAAGTACCACCGACAAAGCATGTCAGATGCTGCATCTCAGCAGTGAGCTCGGATTCTCCCCTCTCGCCCGCCACAGCATTACCCGCAAGCAGAATGTTCAGGTCCTTGGGGTTTCGGGGCCGGTAAAGCAGGTGCTTGGTCGCAGTGTCGAGAGCGTTTGTCGTCATCTGAACGTATTCGGGGTCCAAGCCGCCCAGAAGAGCGTGCATCTTGGGCAAGTACTCGTAGAGAGAATCCGCGCCGGCTCCCAGCGTAAAGCGGGACTCGTCAACCTTCTCATCCCGGTAGTTCATGACATGTGGCCAGAGGCCGGGGATCTTGGTGTTCCCCTGGTTTCGGTAGAAGAACTGCTTGATACGCTCGGTGGCATCATAGTACTTGGGGTTGCCGGTGATCTGGGTCAAGCGAGTAAACTCGAGGCTCATGGAACCGCCTGCTGCGCCCGACATGCTCTCATCGGCCTTTTGGGTGCCCTTCTTGGCATCCTTGAAGTAGAGCCAGTGGGAGGGCAACCGGTTGGGTGTGTCGAAGGTGGCGTACAGCATCTCACCCAGCTCAATGGCCTTTCCAAGCAGGACGGCCTCGTCGGAAAGCTCGTACGCAGAGATGAGGCCACCGAGATGACGGATGGCAACCTCGAAAAGGTTGATGTATTCGTCATGGGTGTGAGCCCAGTCGATCATGGCGACAACCTGAACAGCCTCGTGGAATTCCTCCTTCATGTCGAGAAGCCAGAGAGTGTCGAGGGCATCAATGATCTGGGCAGCCCAGCCAGAAAAGGTGGTCTTGCCCTTGAGGGAGAGGGGTGCGAGCTCATCCCATCCCCAGGCATGCTTCTTGTACGTGTCCCAGCTCTTGACAAAGGCCTTCCTGATGGCCACCTTCTTTGAGAGGGTCTCGTGGTCATTGGTGGCATGGGAGCGGTCGAACTGGACCCGGGGCAGGATCTTGGCAGTGGCATTGGGAGGCGCCGTCACATTCTCCGGGGGGTGGAAGACCTGGGTCTTGCTCCAGTCATAGCTGCTGGGGAGGTAGTTGTAGGTGCCAATCCTGACGGTGCGATAGCGCTCGATGGGCCGGAAGTTGTGGACGAGGAACCATGTGACGGCGATAAAGACGAAGAGGATAAAGTAGCGACGGCTTAGTCCCTTGAGTAGACCGAACATGATGGGCGCATTAGTTACGGGTTGGACCGCCTCAAACTGCCTGTGCCGGAAGAAAGAGGTTGACGTTGTACTGATGCACGTGACGAAAGATTCGCTGTGTCTCAACTCTCCAGAGACAGAAGGAGTGAGGGAGGCACTGGAAGTTAAGGCACACAAAAATCACGCGGACCGAAACGAGAGAAGAGACCCGAATGGTAGGTAGGTAGCGAGCGAAGAAGAAAAAAAAGACAAGGTCGCGGGTTGTGGAGGAGCGAGAAGGAGAGACACGCAACAAGCCACGAAAGAAGAAGTGAGAGGAGGGAGAGATGGAGGAGGGATGTGGGTGAGGAACAAGCCAAGGGAAAGCCAAGGGATGACGGATAAGAAATGTCCCCAAGTATTACATATGCAGCCTCAGGGGGTGGGTGAGAATACAGTACAAGTGCGTGTGTGTGTGTGTGTGCTAGGACTTGGTCTGTTTTGTCTAAACCTTGCAAGCTGGATACCATGCCCCCATTTGCCCAGAGACAAGGAACCTACTGCTTGCAGCTCTTGTCTTCCATGTCCTGGATCCAATGTGATGGATGGATCACGGAGTTGCGATGGAGAGTGACGTAGAAATTGGTAGATCACGTCCAAGCTCCATCGCAAGACATGGAAGACGCGCAACTTTGCCTGATCCATTTAAACCGCGTTATCCCCCAGAAAAAAATGCCCCTGACCTGGTCGGGTCCGTCCCCCCCTGGACCCCTGACGCTGACTAGGTACAGTGCGTGCATTGTACAATCGACTGTGCACGTGATTACCCACGTGACCGACTGCCCCTGATTGAGACTGAGGGCCGGCGAGGCACATTATCGTATGGAGGTATGTGACTGATCACGCGACGTGTCACGTGATCCACGAGTCCTTACTGAGTTGATTGGACTGATGACCGCCGGATGAAGGTTGTTCGAGTTGGGAGGGTTTTTCCTACGCGGTTTTCTCCCCACTTTCCCAATTAGGCAATTTTCCTACTTCACCAACCATGGCACCTATTGTTGAAATTACTGAGATAAAGATCGAGATAGTATAATCCCCTAGCTCTCGGGTAGGAATATACTTAAATTATATATAATAAATATAATAGTATTCTTACTATATTATAAACCTTATATAGCCCTAACCGCAAGCGTGAAACCTGTTTATAAATACTATCTTTATTATTAGCTTAATGCTCTTATGCTTATAGATCGCATATATTTATAAACTCTGCCTATCGAGGTCCCTAAAGGATCACAGTGCCTAGTTAAACTTAGGAGCTAGGATAGAACTTCGGCCAGTTCGGTCTTGACGGTCGCTGTTAGTACCGCAACGGCCATATGGAGCCATTTCTAGAATCCACGGCAAGGCCACTGAAGTAGTGGACGAAAGGATATAGCATAGTCTTGCGCCTGGCGCAGAGGTTTTGTTGGGCGGCCTTGCTAAGCCAGGGAAGCTGCAAACGTTGAACAAAGCCAGCCCTCCCTTGACAGTCTGAATTCAAGACTATCCTCTTCTCTCCATGTTTCACCAGAATACTCATCACAAGTCGCCTAAGGAGCGGTTCATATCCTTCATCGTATATGGTTAGTCCCAGTCTGGGAGGCCGACTTGCGCGCTTACACTCTCTTATCATACCTAGGTGGTTGGTTGACTTGGGCTGTTAAACCAGACCCCACGGTTATCACAAATTTCCACGCGGTACAAGGTAAACTTTGAGAATTCTTGCGCAGTGCAGGATTTACAACAGACCGTATCCTTTTGTTAGGCACCTCTAGGAAGAGTTGTCGGCCACAATATCAAAGAACATTCTGATGAACACATAAGACCATATCCTCCTCCCACTAGAAACCTGATCCCAACCTTGTCTTATGCAACAGGATGTACAGAATTTGCTTTGCCTCCTAACTGAGCGACCGAGGGTTTGAGCCCATAGTGTACGTAAAATCAAAGTCGCCCTCACCTCGAGTGATGGACAATGTCTCTCCAACGTTCAGGTTCCTGGGCAGCCCCTGAAGGGAGGCTTTGATGGCATTAGTCAAAGGATGACTCGGCTTATGAAGAGATGGAGAGGAGAAGGGAGCGGAGAGGTTATGTCAATCAAATATGGGCGGCGTGACCGGTTTATATAGACGAACCTTGCAGACAAAATCAGCCACCGCTCTCCCACGCAATCTTGCCGCCCGTACCGAATTTCTCCTCAGCTCGCCTTCCTGGTCCTGGAATACGGGGATCTACGTTTCGGACGTCGCAGAATCGGCACTATCAATAAACAATCAAATGTTGCCAGACCAATGATACATACTACCTCCCCCAATCCTGGACAACACTCCGAAACAGTGCGACAATCAGGACAACTAACCCCAAGTGCATAGTGCTGACCGCAATGCCCTCCTCGATCTTACTGAGTTTAGAGACCATCGGGCCGTATTTGGCGGCGGCCCCTTTCTGTACGGGTGAGCTGTTACTGTACAGTGCCCAACTCTTTAACTGATGTAGCCTAATCAACTCTTTATTTGAGTTTATACTCTTATGATGCCAACTCCTCATCTGATTGACCTACTTAACTCTTCATTTGAAAAATACCAACTCTTCATCTACCGGTAAGTCGTTATGATGAGAACTCCTTATTTGACTTTAACCTAGTCAACTCTTTATTCGAGTTTGTATTACTAACTCTTCATCCGAGTTGTTACAGTGCCAAACTCTTCATTTGAGTCAAGCAGTCTACTTTATCAATGAGTCCCATTATCAAACTTGTTGCGAAGCTAAGTCCTATTATGTGCATCCTATCTTTCTCTCAATGGCTTCCCACCTCCTTGACATCCGCAACTTAGCAAGTCAAGGCAAAACACAGTAACCAAACTATTCACACTTGGCTTTGATTTAGGGGCGAAGACTTACTACCAATGCCTGGATACGAGAGGTCGCACAGTTGTGCCCACCAATTTCCCACCCAGGCTATCATACAGCTACACACAGAGAGCGTTGTCTACCCAAAATGCATCTACTTTGAGTCTTCCACCCTTGGGCTCCCGCTTTTAGCTGCAATACCGCCGCTCCAACCCTGGAGCTCAGAGAGGGTGTCGAACATCACGATGGCCCGCGGCAGATGGATGATCCAGGACGAAGTCCCGTTGGACGAGGACTGCAGCGACGCAGACAGTATTGTCGAAGATTCAGACGAAGAAGATGATCAAGAATGCATTGACGAAAGTCTTGACTCCGACTCCGACGACTACGACGATGTTAACGACCTAAGCGACGAAGATGAAGACGACGACGACGATGAAAGCCACTCTAAAGAGCCCTTGGTCGACCAAAGCTTTCTAGGCCAGGATCCCGAGGTTCCGGCCTCTGCGTCTAGAGGCTCCGAGCTCTATGAAACCAAATCATTTTCAGTTTGGAGTATCAACCTCGAACAGTCAGCAAAGAGATTTTGGTATTCATCGACGGGGACGTTCACCGAGGCAGACGCCCCTACCAAGAACGCTAAGAGCACCAAGAGCGCCCATGGCGAATCCACACACCGTGGTGCTCGAGAGACCAAACCCAACCCGGCCGAAAATGTTGACGCTCAGCCAGAGAAACCACAAATGCACAAGGTGTGCTTCTATGTTCGCAAATCAATCCCAACGGACTCCTGGAAAGTGGTGGGGGTCGCTACCAGACCCAACAAGGGCTTGGTTGCAACGCTTGAGTTAGACACCCTTCCCGACAGACGCCAGAACCAGAATGTTTACAACCATTCCGATAAACTAAACGTTCAAAAGCTGATTGCCTTGGTTGGAGGCTGTGGCGACCGTATCCTGGTCGGGGATTTTAATTACCACCATCCAGATTGGAGCGGTCACGGCAATGGACGACAAACAGCCGATGGCAACCTGTTTACTACTTCTATCGAGGAGATGAACCTGGAACTTCTCACCAAACCCGGCACCATCACCTTCTCGAACTCGAGGGATACGTCCAAGAGGAGTTCGACCCTGGATCTCACATTTGTGAGTGAAAGAATCAAACTTTCTGCGGTATCCTGCGAGGCGACTGAACCTTTGGGTTTCGAGAGCGACCACCGTATCATCAAGACTGTGATGCAACTACGCCTAAAACGAGAGCGCAAAATCTGAAGCTGTTGGAACAAGGTCACTCCCGAGATTTTCCAGCAACATCTTGACCCTCACCTGCCACCAAAAGACCATCCTGTTGGAAAAGAAGACCATGTTAATGACTACCTCGCAAAACTCAGCGAAGCCCTGGCTAAAACGGCAAAATCGTGCGTCCCACTGGAACCCTGTGGCCCTGAAAAAAAAACCAAAACCATCAACGCACCTGGACGAGATCAATCGCACTATTGCTCGGCTGGAGGATGTTTTGAGACAGTCCCAGATGTCGGGGGATAAGGGTCCACAGGAGGATCAGCTTCGGAGAGATATTCGACAACTGGAACAGAAGAGATGGCGGCGTTCTGTCGAGAAGCGGTCCACGACCTCGCGGGGTGCATACAATTTGGCCAAGTTGGGGAGGAAGATGAGCCAACCACAAGAGGCATGTCAGGTGCCACCATTGTTGCACCGTGATAAACTCTTCCTTGATAACGGAGACAAGGTCAAAGTTTTTGAGGAGGTCCTCTTCCGAGCCAACAATGACAGCAGGTCCAAGGTCGTGCCGAGCCAGCTGATGGAAGGCCTAAACTCTCCATCTCTCAGGACTTGGATGATGAGGAATTGCGCCAGCTCATCAATAGCCTGCCCCCGAAGGAAGGCCTCCGGACCTGACGAGATCCCCAACGAAGCCATTCAACTAGGCGGGGATCCCCTCCGATATCACCTGCTCCGATGCTTCAAGGCTTGCCTCAAGCTGGGTTACCACCCGGCCGGCTTCAAAGACTCGATCCTAATCATGTCACGGAAAGCCGGCAAAGAACCCCATCTCCCCAAAAGCTGGCGGCCTATTGCATTACTGCCATGTATGGGCAAGGTGTTGGAGAAGATAGTGGCATTGAGGGTGGTTGCCGGTCTCGGGGATCGCTTGCCGCCAACCTAGTTTGGTGGTAGATCTACCACAGAAGCGCTACAGTTCATGGTGGACATCATCTATGGTGCTTGGTCCGAATCTCCCGCTCAGGTTGTCACGATGCTTGCCCTTGACATTAGCGGTGCCTATGACAATATTGACAGGGCAAAGCTGCTAGTCGACGCAAGCATGCCGGATTGGATCATTGTCTTCATCCGATCGTTCCTCTCCAACCGCTGTGCTAGCTTTTATAGTTTGATACAGTAGCATAGATCTAAAGACTGGCATCCCCCAGGGCTCACCTCTCTCGCCCATTTTGTTCCTCTTCTTTGCATCCCCTCTTATGAACCTGCAACGGAGAGTGATACGAGATTCAAAAAGAAAACTTATCAATGCCAAAGTCTACCGCTTTTCTTTCGTCGACGACACCTACTTCATCGCTGTGTCCGGCAGCTACGAGGCGAACTGCAGGGCTCTGGCATTCATGCACAAGAAACTCCAGGATATAGCGAGGACTCTCAGTATCACGTTCGGACCTGACAAGTACCACCTGATGCATTTCAAACGACCGAGAAGCCCCCCAGAAGAGGGCGGGGACAGAACCGTCATATTCGAGAAACCACCCCGAGGTGAGCCACTGAAGGTCCTCGGCGTTGAAGTTGATCACCAGTTGACCTGGACGGCGCACATCAACAAGATTATAGCCAAGGTCAATCGAAGCTTGGGATATTTGACTCGGATTTTTGGAAACACTTGGGGCCCCAGCCTGGAAAGAATTCGCCAGTTCTACCTGACCAAGATCCGTCCCATCTTTACGTATGCCTGCGGGGCATGGTTCATCAGGAGACGCCGAGGCGAGGGACACCTCCGCTGGGGCTTGAAGCAGACCCAGGTCAAACAGCTCGAGTCTTTGCAACACAAGTGCCTTGAACGAATATCGGGCTCTTTCTTCAAGACTAAAGGCCTGGTGCTTGAGAAGGATATGCACATCGAGCACATATGGACCGTGTTGCATGCACAGGCCAGCATGCAGCGAGCAAAGGTTCTCTCCAAAGGCTGGACAAGAAAAAACCTCAAGTGCAATATCAAGCCGAAAGGAAGAGAACTGAAGAACCCAAGCCGGGTATTGAAATGGGACGCCGAGTTGTTGTTCAAAAGGGCCCGGTTCGAATTTGAGAATGCTTGCGAGGCCAACAATGATGCAGAAGCAGCCCGGCGCTGGGACAATGAAGAGAAGCGCAACAAGATGATCCATAACTGGGTTAAGAAGGCGGCAACCCAGGACTGCCAACGAATATGGGATGCGTATGTTGATCAGAGAAAGAAGAACAAAGAGTCGAATGGCTGCCAGGGCCAGGTTGTGAAGCTGCCAGCCGCCCTAACTGAACCATGGGGAAAGGAGAGCTTCGAGTACTACCGTGGCCTGCTCCGGCCGCAAAGCACCATGTTGCTCCATTGCAGAACCGAGATCATCGGCCTCAATTCGCACCTCGGCAAGATTTCAGCAAGTCTGCCCGCTCCTCATGGCTGAATGCTTTGCTGACCTGGCCTTCTCTTTGTCCGTGCCGGGCCGGTCCGCACACACCATTCCACCTGTTTATCCAATGCAGCAGACTTGGCGAGCCAAGGCGACTATTGGAGAGAGCCGTCTGCCACAAAAGTCACGCCGAACTACTTACCAGGGATGCAAGGATCGCGGCCGAGTGGGCCATCACTTGCTTCGGCATCGAACAATTCGACCAGGTCCGGGAACATGCTTCTCGGTTCCGCCCTATCCTGGAAACTGCCTCACAGCTCCGCAACCCCCAAAGGGTCGCCGGCCTGGCCTTTGCTTTGAGAGCCACCCCATTCCCCCCTGGAGGGAGAACTACACAAGCTTATGCTTATCAGGGGCCAACTAGGACTGCTGCTCCCAGAGAGGCAACGCCCAGGAACTCTCACGAGACATCACTGTTTTCCCCTGGAGGGAGAACTGCTCAAGCTTATGCTTACCGGGGGCCAACTAGGACTACTGCTCCCAGAGAGGCAATGCCCAGGACCTCTCACGAAATCTCCGTGTTCTCCCCTGGAGGGAGAACCGCCCAAGTCCATCCTTATCATGGGCTAACCGGGACTACTGGTCCTAGAGAGGCAAGGCCCCATACCCCTCACGAAGCATCTATGTTTTCCCATGGAGGGAGAACTGCTCAAGCTTATGCTTATCGGGGGCCAGCGGATGCAACAACACGATGCGATGCATGCGATGCGGCTTTCGGGGAGACGGCTCATACGTATTCATCGCGACGATAAGGGATATACATATGTAGTAACTGTTTATTTCAAGACAAGGGGGACAGACAAGGAGTCAACATGAGCCATTGCGGAGGCGGAGGCGATGATGATGAGGAAGAGAGGAGAAAGAAGAGAGAGAGAGAGGAAAGAGGGGAAAGAAGAACAAGAGGATTCCCTTTGATGAGGGTCATCATAAGGATTGCGCGCAGTCTGCGTATAGCATCTCCCTACTTACTGGTTTTGTTCCGATTCACCGTCACTGGCAAGGAGGGCTACCACTCAAGCCTCGCCACTTGTTCTCCTACTGACTTTGAGCGTATGAACCAACATGGATGACACCCGAGTTGAACATCCTCGAGCCTAGTGTTGCGTAGACTTGGTTCAAGGGCAGCTGAGTTAGACAGGAGGCATTATCAAAACTCTCAACTCAAGCCTCCAACCCCTTTATCCGTACTCTCACACCAAGTTCACCAGAGACCAACAACCACAGATAAAGGAATGACTCAAGTTAATTGTTTATCTATCTATCTTGAAAACGGGTGACTGCGGTCGGTTAAAAATTCAACTTGGTACTAATAGCACCGCATAACTCTACTACCTGGTGGTCAGGAAGTCTTGAGACGTGGGTTTCGCCATCACATCATGCTTGTGAGGATAGGCGTCTCCTCCATCATCACAATCGACGGCTACTTAACATCGAGCCGTCCTCCCTCTTCGACCATCCTCGCCCTTCCTCTCCTGCCCACTAATCTCCTCTCCTTACCCCCCCTGCACACTCTTCTCATCCTCGCTCCAGCTCCTCTGCTATCGCTATTCTTTAAAGATCAAGACAATCTGCACCTGCCGGGCCTGCTACGACTCCATGGCGGTCGTCGTAAGGTCGAGCCGCTGGCAACGCGATTTCCATGTCTATGTCCTGGCCTGTCGAGCCGGCCGGCGTCCAAAAGTCGGACACGACACGGTCTCTGCCGTTCACGCCGGCCTGACCGCGTTGAGCCTCTGACTGACGGGAGCCCCTGACGGAAAAGGCTTCTGAAGAACCACAACGATTTGCCGACCGCTCTTGGTGATCCGGCGGTGGCAGGTCGTGCACCAGAGCCCGTGAGATGCAAAATTGGTGTCATCATCTGTTCGTAGCCCTCACGTCCTTCTTCAGTCGTAGCCACCGCCAATCTGGCTGTGGAATGCCGTGCTGATGCTCTTCTCGTCGTCGTCGAAACGTCGTCCATATCCGTTGCCTGGAACCATACGTCCACTGCTCTCGACGTACTGCTTCAGTCGATCGCTCTGGCTGTACGAAACAGGTCGCATTCCCGTCACGACATCGTGGAGCCCTGCTCCGAGGCTAACACCGCCTTGTCCAACACCCTTGCCGCCGATCACGCTCGAAGTCGCGTCCGTGAATTCCGAGTTGGCCACACTCTCGCCTGCAATGCTCTCTGTAGCGCGGCTGCGGGCCTTTCCACCACGACCAGGAGCAGCGACACCGGGCAGGCCAGGCCATTGATCGGGAGTAAAGCTCGAGAACATGGGAGGGAACGCGCTGTTGAGTGAAGCGCCGCCAAAGGCAGAACCGTGAACAGACGAGACATCATCGGGGATGTACGACACCATGGAGCCCAGGTCAAAATCTCGGCCGGCGGGTGGTGGCGGGTTGAACCGTCCGTTAGGGTAGCTGCCAGCTCCGAACTGCGGCTGCTGGTTCTTCTGGCGGTAGCTCACCTTGGGGCGGCTGAACTGCAGCAGGCAGGCCTGGAGGTTGGTCAGGGGACCTTCAACAAAGCACTTGCGATCCTTGAAGTGAACCAGAAGGTTGTGCCAGAGCTCGTGCTTGGACAGGACCTTGGGGTTTCCGAGAATAACGAGACCGTACTTGGCTCGGGTCAAGGCCACGTTCAGACGACGAGGGTCAGACAAGAAACCAATGCCCTGGTTGTCGTTGGATCGAACGCAAGAGAGAACAATAAAGTCCTTCTCACGGCCCTGGAAAGCGTCGACTGAAGCGACCTCGACCTCCTTGTAGTATTCCTTCTTGTAAGTACCCGAGTTCTGCATGGTAGTCACAATGTAGCTTCGCTGGCCCTCGTACGGAGTAATGACACCGATATCAGCGGGCTTTACGCCGGCCTTGAAGAATCTGGTGACCGCCTTCTCAACATTGGATGCTTCCGTGCGGTTGAGGTAGGATGTTCCAGAAGCCGAGATTTCCTCATGGCCCAGGTTGGACCAGAACATCATGGGCATTTCCGCAACGGGCCAAGGAAAGTCCACATCCTTTCGCAGCCGGTTCTCATGGGTAACACCGTTTTGCAGAGTACCCTCGTAGAACATGTTGGACGGGAACTCGGACAGGCAAGGGTGCATTCGGTACTGGATGTTGAGTCGGATGGGCGAGAGCTTCAGGTTAACCAATCGCTCAAAGAGAGACTGGTTGAGTCCAGCCTTGGCTGCCTTCTTGTTCATGATGACTGGGCCAAGTTGCTTGTGGTCACCGACCAGGACAACTTGCTTGCAACCGAGAACAAGGGGAATCATGCATTCGGGCTCCGCCGACTGGGTTGACTCGTCGATTAGGACATTCCGGAACTTCATCTTGGAAAGGCGAGGGTCACCGGCACCCACGCAGGTGCAGCATACAACATCAGCGTTGTTAAGGATGTCACGCTCTGCGACCTTGGTGAGCTGCTTGTACTTCTTCTCATCCTGGCTCGACAGTTCGCCCAACTCGTTCTTCAGCTGCGAGAGCTTGACGAGCTCGCTGTTGTGCTCTGACATGCGCACTTGCTCGTGGAGGGCGAGGAAGCTGACAGACGATTCGACATCCTCGCGGGACTTGGCAGTAAGACGAACAACCTTGAGTCCAGTACGGTGAACTCGCTCGCACAGCTGGTCGACAGCAACGTTGGATGGCGCGCAGACAAGAACCTGGTTACCGCTCATCTTGGCGAGGTGGTAGATGATGGTGGCAGAAGTAACCGTCTTGCCTGTTCCTGGGGGGCCCTGAATCAGACTCAGTGGCTTCTGGAGAACAGTCTTGATGGCATTGACCTGGCTAGGGTTGAGATCAGGGAGGCCAGGGGCAGACCACTTCTTAGGCAGGCTTGTTTTGAGAGGCTGCAACTGAACTTCGTGGCCCAGCAAGGTGTGGAAGATGTAGCCGGAAACGCTCATGTCGTCGACGGCGAAGGTCTTCATAGCCAGCTGCATGCGGTCATAGGAAGTGGCCTTCCAGACATAGTCGGCCGAGAAGTTGTGAGATAGATCAGTAGGAACCGACTTCTCGTTTCCAGTCTTGCGCAACTCGAGCGTCACCTCATCCGACTGGTTGTTGGGGATCTTAATCACGTAGCCAACACCTTCCCAGGGGGATCGGAGCTCGCCCTTGTAGCGAAGTCGCATCTCATCACCAACAGCAAGCTTCACATCGCCAGACTCAATCTTGTGCAGGTTGAAGCTGACAAGGTGTTTGTTGTTCAGACCATAGTCCCAGCGGACGATGAGGCCGTCCTCGGACTGCGCCTCCTTGAGCTTCTTGTCGTAGTCGGACTCCATCTTGACCAGGGGGCCGAAAATGTTTTGGTAGTGATAGGGATCGTCGTATTGCAGCAAGACGGGGTTGGGATCGTCATCGATGCTGGATGCCTTTTCGAGGTCAACCACGGTCGCCTTGGGCTCGATCTTCCACATCTCCTCCAGTTTGGCAATCATATTCGGCGTCAAGTGGCGAGCTCTGAGCTGCTCGGAATCAGAAGGGGTCGCCACCAGCCAGGGCAGGAAAGCGCGTTCTTCGATGAGGGGTTGCCATCGCGAGGTATCCCAGTTCATGTCCTTGTTCGAGGTGTTGGCAGCGCAAGGCTGTCGGCAGAGCAAAACGACGACCGTATCAGACTTGGCTGGAATGAAACCCAGGAGGAACGCGTTTTTTGTTCCGCAGTTGTAGCACTCCAGCACCGTATCGCCCAATGTCGACTCGGGGTGCAGCTGAACCTCCTTGTGGCGAGCCCGAACAAGATGGTTCACAATATGGGTCGAAGTACCATTGCCTCTCGCGCTGCAGAACCACTTGTTGCAGGTGAGGCACTTAACGACGCATCCTGGGGAATGAATCCCGCAGTATCTAAGCCCATGTCAGCCCGCCCCAGGGAAAAGTCCAGAAGAAAACCTACGCGCAGGCATGGGCCGGAAGCTCCTTCTCCTCCTCGGGGCCCTTGAGCTTGAGTCCAGTCAAGCCATCGATCGGAACACTATTTAGACTATCGTTGTCGTCTTCTTCGAAAGCCTCGGTTTGGTTGTCGTCATCATCGGCTCGGCGGCGGCCACTTCGATCTCCATATTTGCCATAGAGCAAGCTCTCGTCGGGGTCGATCGCGGACAGGTCGTCGGCTCCAGCCTTGATGGCGGCAGCGGAATCGGATATCAGATGATTCCCAACATGGGTAAACGCGCCCTCCATGTTGGTGTTGTAGTAAAGTTGTTGGCGGCTCGTAGGGTTTTCCTTGGTCAGAGAATCAATACCAGTGCCCCGCGCAATGGTGGCGGTGACGCAGTGGACGAGGGCAGCACCAAAACGCCTCAAAACCACCCCAAAGCAGGCGCGACTCACCTACAGCTTATATTCTTTCGGTTCGGGACCCGTATGGAGGCCCAGGGGCGACTCGGGTCGGAATGGGAAAGTGATTGGGAGTTGCAGATCGCTGGTAAGGCTCACATCATCGCGAGGAAGAATGCGCCGGAACGAGAGCGTGGCAGGGTGCGGGAGAAAGGCTCGGAGGCAAGCGAGACGACCGGGTAGCACAAAACCTTGCCAAGCGCGCTTCTCAAGGTTTTTGGCAACAAATTTGTTCTCTTTGTGAACCAGAATTATATCGATGGGTGAACAGTTGGATCCTCTTTGCCGGCGGAGTTTGGTGGGACATTTTGCGCCCACGTGATAGGGCGGTTGGTTTTGTTATCGAGTAGCGGCAGGAGGCCGAAAGGCTGATAAGGAACTTTTTCGCCGCGGCGCTCGGGAAATTTTGTATCAACCGCCAACTTTGAAGAAAGCGTCCTCACAGCGGGCAGTTATTGTTTCTTCATCATGATTGTAAGTAATTGAAAGCCTACTTATCGAGGTTATCATCAACTAATACTTGGGCTTAAAGCGCAAGCAAGCGCGCCAACGGCGCGACTACCTCTACAGACGAGCTCTCCTCCTTCGAGACGCCGAGATCAGCGAAAAGCGAGCCAAGTTGAGATCCTCGCTGGCCTCTGGAAAGCCATTGGATCCTTCCATTGCAAACGACAAGTCTCTGCGCAAAGACTACCAGTACGATGAGTCGAGGCCTGATCTCACTACGAACGAGCAGCTTGACCTCGACGACGAGTATGCCCAGCTTTCAGGCATTGTCGACCCTCGCGTGCTTGTGACGACTTCCCGCGACCCTTCTGCGAGACTGGCAGCTTTTGCGAAGGAGATCCGACTCCTCCTCCCCACGGCCGTTCGCCTCAACCGTGGTAACCTCATCTTGCCCGACCTCGTGCGATCCGCCCAGGCTGCAGGCCTCTCCGATGTGGTCCTTCTCCACGAGCACCGCGGTACTCCGACTGCGATGACCTTGTCGCATTTCCCTCACGGCCCGACCGTTTCGTTTTCCTTACACAACGTGGTTTTGCGACATGATATTCCCGGCAGTGTGCGAGGAACAGTCAGCGAGTCGTACCCTCATCTTATCTTTGATGGCTTCACCACTCGCCTGGGAGAGCGAGTTGTCAAGGTTCTTAAGCATATCTTTCCTCCTAGGGAAGCTATCACGGCAAAGAACAAGGTTGGCAACCGAGTTGTGACATTCAAGAACATCGAGGACAGCATTGAAGTTCGACACCACGTTTTTGTGAGAACGGGTTACGACAGTGTTGAGCTGGCCGAGGTTGGACCACGGATGACTATGAGAATGTTTGAAATCCGAGGCGGTACTCTCGAAAACAAGAACGGCGATGTTGAATGGCATCTCACACAATATACAAGAACGGCCAAGAAGAAGAATTATCTCTAAGCTAGTCGAGTCACACCAACGATGCTTGCAGATCCGCTGCTACATTGCAGTAATCTAGGTACCATCATCATCTTGGATCAGGCCACAGGAAGGCTGCATGCCTATTCTGGGCCCTGCATCGTATACGGCGAGTTATCCGAGACACTCGGTTCAAGTCGAAAACGAGATGGTGGGGTGTCGACCAGCAGCGGTGACGGACGGGAAAATCGGGAGTTTGGAGTTCTTGGGTGCAGAATGCTAGACATTAAGGCGATGATTTTGAGCAGACGGTCAACATTTTATGGCGAAATGGCTGTTTTGGTTCACAAGAGGGGAGAGTGGCTATTGGTTGATGACGGCCAACATCAGGACTTGAATGTGTGTGTATGACGGTGACCATAACAGAGATGATAAGGAATATACTCCATAACTGCCTACCTGGGTACCCATGGTCCTAGTCATTGACCGCAGCCTGATGTGAAAGAATGATACCAGACGATCCATCGTCTATGGAATCCGTGGCTGGGCTACGGATACGCCATGGATGAATTGAGTGCATGCTCTCATCAACGGCCAAGCCACATCCAGATTCTGGGCTGGACGTCCGACGGACACGGGCCCACGGACGGACCAGCTGCAACTCTGACAGGTCCGGCTTCAAGCTGGGGAAAGAAGCAGTTCGCATTTCGCAGGCCGAGAAAAGCGGTCACAGCCTCAATCGCTGACGACTAGAATGGAATGGCGAAGACGAGCGGGCTGAGCAAGATGGGACCCTTGGTTCTGTCCATACAGTGGACTTCATCGCCAAAAAGACCTGCCCAGGTAGGCAAATCGGCAGGCAGTGCTTATTTTTGGAGACCGGACGATGGACCGCCGTCCTGTCCCCCCCGCCACTTGCGTACGCAGCCTTCGACTTTTCTTCCAGTCGTCTCTAGCTGCGGACGAGCTGCTAACGATTCTTGGGGTGGGCCCGAGGCTGCCGAAAGGGAAGGGAAGCATCGTAAGCCCCCATGGATGGCTAGGTCATAAGCAACGCAGTTCCGAGCCTCATTATTTCCATCTCTCCCGTCGTTTGTTTTGTTCGCAACATCCATTCCTGATTAAACAAATCTCCCCCTGCCCTGTCCGTCCAATCTCACGCGATCGTCTTTCGTGTTTCTTGGACCGAGCTCTCCTCCCCCTCAACTTAATTACTTTTACGGGTCTTGTTTCTCCTACTCATCTCCAAAACCTGGGTCGTGGGCCCCTACGTCACGTTTCAGCGCGTCCATCCATTCCCTCCAGCGCTACCCGTCCACTGAAGACCACCCGACCCCCGTCGTCCGACCCTGCGTCCGCCAACCTAACCGCTGGAAAGAAAGAAAAAAGGGCCGCACCACTAGCGTTCGGCTTGGGTGTCATAAGCACTTCCTCCCTTGCCCAGCAACAGGCCCCCCCCGGTCGCTATTCCCTCTCCCATCCTCACAGCCCGAGCCAAGGCAGCGCCCCCAGAGAAGAAGCTCGGTAGCCTCATCTCGTCGCTCTCACCACCAACGGCCCGCCCTCCCCCAGCCTTTTTAGCCTTCTCCTCCTCCTCCCATCATCATCCATCCCTCACCGCCATTGCTACTTCCGCCCAGTATCGCCGTTCACCATGTCTTACGGCCAGTACAACCAGAACCCCTATCAACAGGGCCCGGCCGAAGAGTCTGGCTATGGTCAGGTAAGCAAGCGAGCGCAGCTTCATTTCCCGCCGACAACCGACAGACCACA
>JAANQP010000633.1:0-24217 GCA_011320165.1 Fusarium protoensiforme | reverse complement strand
TTTGTAAAAGGGACAGGGGGGGGGGGGCGACCCGCCCGGTGAGTGTAATTACCCGAGGCATAAAAATGATAACTCCCGAGTGCACGCGGTTGGATTAAGCGCAGCATTGATAAGCAGGTGCAGTGGATTTCATCGGGTAATAAATAAGTAGTATAATAGAATATCGTAGCAGATTTACTGTGGTTCGGCAAAGCTCTAGAACATCCTAGCCAAGGAAACCTCGAGAAACTGATCTAGATGTAAAACCTCTTGCCGCAGTCCATTGACACGCCAAATTGATTGTCCCTGTAAAATGTTTTTTTTCTTCTGGCAATCCAATGTTTTCTATGCTCTCTTATTTGGAGTTATAATTGACCTCAAGCGGCACATATTGGCCGCCGACGTAGCCCTTTGACATTTTTGCCCATGCATGCAGTAAATCTTGGCGAAATCCCTCGAACGACGTCCTCTTACGGACATATGTTTCGATCATTGCGGAAGACTTCTGAATTCCTTCCACGTAAGCATCTTCGACATGGCTAGCAATGCTCTCTGCGTCTGAACCAACACGGCATCTTGGTGGAAGAAAAGCGAGAGCCCCGATGTTGGGTGTTTCGGTTATGAATGTAGTCACGCCACATGCTGCGGCTTCGAGGGGGGTTATACCCAACGTTTCATATCTCGAAGGGCATATAAAGATGGCTTTCAAGCGAACCAAGGCAAATAAAGTATATAGATGGTCTTTGGGGAGGCGTGGGAGGACGAGAAAATTGTGTCGTTTGTCCGCTGGTACAGAAGCCAACAATGCTTGGCGACGGGTGGAATCGCTTTCAGGGTCCCCAATCACCAAAAGTCTAGCATGCTGACCTCGGGCAATGAGGACAAGGCAGGTTTCAACGAGAAGATCGACATTCTTGAAATAGTCAAGTCGTGCGACTGCTGTGAAGAGAAGGATTTGCGAGCTTTCGACGAATTCCCTTATCTGTCGAGAGAGATCCACGCGTTCTCGGCACGTCGGCACCCCAACTGGTGGTCGTAATCCTTGAAATCGTAAGGGGTCTAATCCTTCGTGCTCGAGTATTTGTTGCTGAAGGCTCGAGTGGACTAGAACCGTTCCCTGCTTGTCCATAAGGAGGCGCCGGTGGCCTCGTCTCTGTTGACGAAAGAGGACGGCGACCTTTTCGGGGCCACCACCGAATGCGAGCTGAGCAGCTTTGAGCGAAAATTGCCCAACAAAATGCGAGATAAGAGGACCGTGATGGGTCACACAGAACTTGGAGCCCGTGGGGTGGTACGGAAGGAGGGTGTCGGTCTGGTAGTATACAATTGGAGCTGACAGTTGATTCGTGTGATTCAAGCTCAAATCGAAGGCTCCCTTCAGTGCTGAGGCGATCATCATGCGGCTCATCCGGAAGTGAAAGTGAATTGTGACCACCGGAATACCATTCCAGCGGCCTTCAGTGTGATAGGATGCCGTTGCCAAGGATTCATCTCGGCGGTAAAGGACAACTCCCGACAGAATGTTGGCTTCAGAAAGAACTTTTAATACGGAGAAGGTGAAGGAACTTGAGCCGACTTGTGCTGCACTCCGCTCGGCAGCGGGAAAATATTTCTGGTTAAGCACCACAATGCCTAGGGCCAAAGTCGACTCCATCAGATACAACTGGCTACCACCCTGGTAAGCTTGACTCTACGTACACTGCAGTGAAGGAGGCTCCGCTGTGCTAGATATATGAATTCTGGGCGTTGTTTCTCGTGGAAATAAGCCGACGTCTACTTCAAGTCCCTGTTTAATATACCGGTTAACTATAGCCTAGCTAATGGATCGCGCTTGGTTTACATAACACCTGAGGAATTGATCCTAATTTAGTATTTGTATAATGATAATAAGAAGGGATTTAGAGCACTGGGTGTATATCTGCAGACTAGATAAGACCTACCTCTTCTTTCCACTCTGATTCTCGGGTCTTTGTCTTTCTACGATCGGATTTCATACTATGCATATAATTACTTGCCTTACAGTTCTACCTATCTGATAAGAATATTACGTCTCACCCCAATTGGTGCAAGGTTCATCGGCAAATTAACGCCAATTAGCTGAGGGCCGACCTCTCGAATCCACCATCACACCCGTGGTCACCTTTCCGGTCCTTATTACACCGACGTAAGAATCACCCATTCGGTTTAGCAGGAATTCTAACGTTATATTTTTAAGCCGTGCTGTCAGTCTATGCCGATACTTTATAAACG
Organism: Fusarium protoensiforme; assembly: GCA_011320165.1. Classification (NCBI taxonomy): domain Eukaryota; kingdom Fungi; phylum Ascomycota; class Sordariomycetes; order Hypocreales; family Nectriaceae; genus Fusarium; species Fusarium protoensiforme. Next base: position 21,988 of record JAANQP010000633.1, on the reverse strand, counting down.
AAGTGAATTAAACTACCCGAGGGCTAGGCACGAGCTTCACCGACACTTTTCCATAGTTTATCTCAGATATATATTACTTCAACTATGTTTTACGTAGAAATTGAAGAATTAATTTCTTTCTCAGTAAATGCAGAATCAAATATCCCGTTCGTTGAACAAGGCTGCTATTTACTTGACACAATTTCTATCCATAAACGCAAATCTACAAAGATGAACGATTACTATTTTCGCTTTGGAATCGGCGTTATCAGCATGTCAGGATTGCTTTTACTCTCTTTGATACCATGGCCACGGCCGCCCCCTCTCTTTACTGGCTTACCAGCGCTTGTTTTAAACATCATTTCCGCTTTTTACACAATCGAGTACATACTCATGGTCTGGCGATGGATCAAGTATAAGCCTTCGAAAGTTGCCGCCAAAGACAATACGTTACCCTTTATTAGCGTGGTTATACCAGTCTTTAACGAATCCGAATTTATTCGCAATTCCATCCAATCCATTTTGCTCTCGGATTATCCGAAAGATAAGATTGAGCTCGTCATCATCGACGACGGCTCTACAGACGATACATGGGAGCATGTGAACCAAGCTGTGAAAGCAATTCCTCTGTGTGGGATGTCGTATCGGCTTTTACAGCATCCAAGCAACCTGGGCAAAAGGCAAGCCATTCAATCAGGCTTCAGTACAGCACTCGGCAGTATCATTATATCTGTCGACTCAGACAGCGTTCTAGAGAAGGGTGCGCTTCACAACATCGTGAGCCCTTTGATGGAGGACCCTACAATCGGTGCAGTGGCAGGACATCTTGCTGTCTTGAATGTCTCAAGCCCCAACACTTTCTCAACCAAAGGTTTCCTGCCGCGACTTCTCGATATCCTCTACGAGCATATTGGAAACCTACCACGCGCTGCACTGACAGCTGAAGGTTTTGTCACCATTCTTCCCGGCGCTTTCTCAGCTTTTCGAGTAAATGCCGTCCGGGACCACGTCAACAACCTATGCACAAGCACCTTTCTTGGTTCGCCATTGAAGCACGGCGAGGACATGGAGTTGGCATATCATATCCTCAAAGATGGATGGAAGACGGTTTACCAGAGCAACGCGGTTGTTCACACAACGGCCCCTGAAACTCTACAAAAAGCATTCCTGATGTTTTCCCGCTGGGAACGTACCATGTATACCTTTCTCTGCATGGGATATCCAGCTTTGACGGCTCGGGAAGCCCTGAAGCTAGGGTTTTCATTTCGACTGAAAGAGCCGCAACATTCCGCCTACATCCCAGACAAAGAAAGGCAAGAAGACAGAGCTGTCATCATGCGAGACAGGGTTGGAAGCATATATCCGTTTATGAACGTCACTTGCATCTGGTTAAGAGGTCCTTTGATGATCTTAATCACCCTCAGTTTAACCAGAAATCTGATCTTCTATCCCAGACTTGCACTTTGGACCTTCCTACAAGTTTCAATCCTCACAGTTTGGAGGACCCTCTTGTTGGTCGCGGATGCTGTCCAAGAAGAGCAGGCAAATAGTTTTACTAATGTCGGTGGGCTACAAATCTTTCACAAGAGAAGTAGATTGCTATGGCGATTGGTTAATTCATGGCTTGCTGGGATGCTTCAGATGGCGGTTCTGAGTTGGGCTTCGATTTTAGGTCTCCTCACGTTAAAAAGCCAGCATTGGTGGACTAGGTAGAAGTTTCTGTCACACCATAGGGTTGAACTATCAAATACAAATACATTGTGTGACAGTTGTACAACCCCTCCTTTATGACCGTGTTCTCTACCCAGCCAAGTTGAAGACATAGACATGAACAATTAGATAAATCGAGGGCTCATGGCCTCATTAAACTTTCGGGTTATTTACTTACTCACTAGCCCCCTTGTTGGAGGATCGATCACACAGGGGGGGGCAGGACCAACTCAAAGGCCCGTACCGGTGGGGGCATAAGACTAGTCGGGATATTTAATGTATGACGCGAGTGTTTGGATAATTTGGGTAATTTAGTGTCTGCCTCGGCTGGTAGCAACGACAGAGTGGCTGGCGTATAGGCCGGGACAGCACAGCAGGACAAGCCACTCGAAAGATTCTGTAAACTGGAGGTGGCATGGGCTGCAGTCAGCAACGTTAGGGCATGGGCGAAGTTGTTTCGTCGTCGGCTTATTTTACACCTTAGTCACAAGACTTGAGATGTCGCCGCACCAACGGAATTGACGAGTTCCGACATTAACCCCGTGTTTCAGGGGCGAGTGCTAGTTTCTAATATCCTCCGATCGGAGCATTTAACGACAAATGTTGTTCCCTTTGGGATACTTGATTCTTTACAAGCTAGAGCAACACATAGATAGTAAGAAGACAAGGGTAATTCCCGGGCTCCTAACATTAGTCCATACTGATGATGCATGTTTATAGCTTGAATATTCAGGCTGTGCTCCACGGAATGACAGACTTGTCGGCTTAAACATAATCTCGGGTCTATATTATCAAGCCCAATTGCCCGAAATATGCCGAATGACACAATTGTCAGGGATAACACCCCACTTCAACTCTTCTAACCAGCAACTACTACGTAGTAGGGTCAGGACTTGAATATTTATACCTGGAGTAGGTTCTCCTCATTTTCACATCATATCTGCAGTTATTGGCATAGAGAAGCGCCCCGTTGTTCTGGCATCTTAAGTTTCCCGATCATTCCGCTTGGCTATTTCAATTCGCAGCAACAATTTCAACCAATGTCGGGTCCGCGGCTGATTTTTAAAGGCATCTCCGTCTTCCTAGGAGTGTTTCTCATCATTGGCTAGTAAGGCACTTGAAACTTTCATCAAGTGCACTGTGTCTGATCTTCCCAAGCTTACAACCCGACTCACTTTGCGGGCTTCGAGGGCGCATTTCAGAAAAGCCCCTCATAATGCATAGTAAGCTCAACTGTATCCAACTGGAAAACAGCAAAAGGTCTCTACTGACACCAACAGGACGCTGTGTTACGCCACGTACCGTCGCCCTTACATATGATGACAATCCGACTGAGGAGATATATGACTTGCTAGCAATTTTGAAACGCTACAACGCAACTGCGACATTCTTCCATAATGGTCCTAACCATATTAATAAGTGGAAGCTCGACACATATATATCTGATATTTACGCAGCTGGTCATCAGATTGGGCTACACACGTCAGTACATATTATGCATCGCATTTCTTATTCAACTAACTCACATAGGTGGGACCATCTGAACATGGACAAAGCAGGACCGAAAGAAACGTTAGATAATCTTGTACGCTGCTGATATGTCATTGTTTTCATTTTGGGCATACGCTAACAAACCGTAGGAAAAGTTGAATGCATGGCTACAGGAGAAAATCAATGTACGATCAAGCTTCGTCCGCCCGCCGTTTGGCGAATGTGAAGTGGAATGTAGGAAATCCCTAGCACGCCATGGTTACACTCTTGTCGTGTGGACTTTGGACCCGTTGGACTGGGTTTTCGCAGCAGATGACAAAGTTCATTCCAGTACTGATATCATCAACTCTTGGAAAGATAGCCAGGTTGGGATGGACAGTGATAGTTACGAGGGCCCGATAGTCTTGATGCATGGACGGCTTCACAACAGTATCGCGGTCCTGACACCCGCTTTGTTAGAATTCTTTGCGTCTGAGAATTTTCGATTCGTATCTGTCGCTGAATGTTTAGGATTCTCTAGGGAACAATGGTACAATACAGCGTAGGCGGTGTGGTTTTGGAGTCATATACTAGTCAGAAAGCTCTGCTTGTTGGTCATTAGAGCGGAATATTAGACAGACAGATGTATGATTAGCAAGTACGCCGGCTGGATTTCACCTGTCCAGCACTTGTGTACTCTCTAATGCTCTTTTTTTTATTCAGCCATTCCGGCTGGAAGTCCCACTGTCGCAACAGCAAGTCTTGCATGGTGACTGGCTGGCATGGTTGCGAATTAGTAACCAAGTGGAACGAGTACTGTAGTTAGTATTGGATTCGATAGGTACGGTCAATTCGATCACGGTGATAATGTTCAATACGACGTCGAGCCTCCGCAGGATCATTGTTCTTGAGGTTTCATGAACGAACTTAAAAATGCCATTAGTACAAGGCCCACAAGGAATATTACAACCGAAACATCCGCCGCTTCAAGGGTCGGATTACTCGTTTGAATTCTTTTGGTATTCCGGCCCGGGCCGTTCGGATTAGCGGAAAGTCTGCATCTGCTGTTGACTGGCCCCCCCAAGTCCTGCTGTGTAAGTTTGGCATTTTACGATGGTGCTACCATAGCATTTGCACCCTTGCCGCGATGACGTTGACAAGGTGGCTGCGGCGGATCGACTCACCGCGTTTTTGTTTCGTCGTCAGGGCCAGCAATGTTAAGTTTTCAAGGGACGGGGAGCCGGGCTTTAGCGAGTGTAACATTCAAAACCTTGAATCTGATGAAGATAGTCTTATCGAGTCTGCGATTGCCAGCTCAAAATAAGACCAAAAGTTCCCATGCCACGGCATTTTACGCATCGTAACGCCGTGTTTATACTCGACATCTCAAGCACGGTACTGCGAGACAGAGGGTTTCTTCTCACGCCACTTACCCATTGCCTTTGCGCCGGAGCTTAGCCAATCAAGCCTTCCATAACAACTTCTGTCATATCTCTACTACGCCAAAGCCAAGATGCATCCTTAAGGGCATAGCGGGCTTATAGTAGGGTCATAGGTACATAGTAGAACCGCGCGCAACTCATTAGTCTCCAGTCCGTGTGTGAGGAGCCATAGTGTGGTCAAAGAACCTAGTGAGAATCGATCAACACGGTTTCAAGCTGCCTCCTTGTCACCCGTTCGGCCTTTAAGTACTTGATAAACCTGCCCGCAATGTACGCCTAGAGCCATGGTGGGTCGATTTTTAACCCTTGCCATCTACCATCTGCTCCGCCTCAAAACAACTCACCAGGCAAAGCCATTTCTTGTTCACGAGGCGTTGCAATCATCGGCAAGGACCACGAGCCATAATGTCTCTTTACAAGGTGCTTTCGACGTCCGGACCAGGGTCGTTAGGACTAGTGCGAGAACTGTGTCAGGCCAGAGAACACAGCGAAGCGGGCCATTGGGAATCAAGCCATCGTGCCAAGAGACGCATAATCCTTTTCTGCATGTCTCAGCTCGAATTGTAATAAGCGCAGCAGGGGCGATTGTATTCCGTGCCGAGGATTTCCAATCAACTTGTCACATGCGGAGCTGACATGATTTTACCACATTTCACGTCAAGGCGATATAGGTGGAACTTTGTTATCTAGGTAGCTGAAGCTAAGGCGTTTACCCCTTACAATATCTCTCTACTAGTAAAGAACATTCCACCCCTCGTTTCTCAACCAACATCCCCATGCCCCGCACCCACGTCGGTCTCATCCGAGAGATACTGCATCAACATATTTCCGTCCATTATGGTCCCTTCAAGGCTCCGAGGATGCTGCGATAGCTGTACCAGGAGCAAGCTCAAGTGCAGCGGTGAAAGACCTTCGTGCCAAAGATGTCAGCTACGGGGTCAAGACTGCATATACAGCAGAGCTCGGCGTGCTGGGCGTCCACCCGTCAAGCAGAACAAGTCACATCATCCACCGAATGCAGTCTCTATTGGTCAAGAGCCACCAGTGACTCTGGCCAGCCCTGGAAATCATGCCGCCAATAGCGTTCATTGTTCGGATAGTGAACAACCTCTTCTCCCCATTCAAGAGCCCGCTCTCCTTTCGCCAGACCCACACAATACCGCTTCGTCAATGCAAGATGGCTGGAACCAAGAGTCGGCGGCCAGTCTGGAATTCTGCCAGACTTCGAACATTCCCGGCCTCGACGACATGATGCTGCACGACCTACTCTGGACTAACACAGAAGGATTTGATTCGGTGCCTTCTGGAAACGTGGGACTAGACTGGAATCGAGAAAACACTCCTAACCGGGTCCCATCAGGCGCTGATCTACAACATGGCATATCTACCAACCGGCCAGTAAACAAAGCTTCAGCAAACCCAGCAGGGCGGTTCTCTGATACAGTTCAAAACACGACTCGTTCCAGGTCTGCTTCCACACAAACCCAAGCTGAAATAGACGCAATCATTGCCAGTATCACAAGGATTGCTGAGCAATCGACGATATCGCATCATATGCGAGAGGAATTATGCACAAGCTCATGGCCACAGCTACTAAGCAAGGCCCAGCTACTCATATCTATCGCCGGCGTTCAGGGATCCGCAAGCCCAACCTCTCTCCGTCTGGATGCAGTTTTACACGTTGCATGGGCTGCTGAGCACGTCCAAAGGTGCGTTTCGGGATGCACCACTTGCATGTCTCAGGAAATGGAGGTATTTAGCATACTTGCTTTGATGTATGATTGGATTACGAAACGTATTGCGTATGCCCTGGAAGATTCTCCAGCTATACAAAATCATCAGCTTATCATCGGGGACTTGGTTCTAACGGGACACAAAAGCATAATCAGCGTATACGAGTTGATGAAACACCGCATCACCAGGGCAAGACATGTGATAAGGAATATCAGAAGCCGGATTATGAGCATAGGACAACGCGATCCAGACAAGTTCGACCAAGCCGTCCAGCTTACATTTCAGGGGGTTGACGATCGATTAGAAGCTCTGTCGGGAATGATCGAGCTCGTAGCGAGCGAACATTTCTATTGTACCTAGAGGTCGACTTGTGTGTGGGTGCTTGCTAGTGTATATATAACTCCTTCATATACCGGAGTCGCGGATCTATCTCTAAAAAGTTGCAGCGATCATGCGACCAGTTACCCAAAAATTGGGAATATGTTTAGCGTCGGGATGCATTCGAAAATGGTTTTACTACACGTCGGATTCCATACAGTAGCACGGCGCTCGGCGTTCTCGAGTCATATAGAATCACGCATACCAAAGCGCCGATTGTTATCATCGCTGTTGACGTCGAGAAAATCAGTTTTAGACTCTCCAGAGTTAGCTTTATGATCCATCAAGCCAGTGCTTTCTTTGATTGTTTTGAAAGGCCGTCAAGGAACGGTTCACAAGCGTTGAAGCGACAATCGTCTCGATCTCGGCCTACCCGACGGCCAACTTTCCATGACATGGGCCTTATTCAGGAGCAGATAGCCCGAGACGAGGTCTCTACGCGGATTCACGGACCAAGAGAGAAGCAAAGGTAACCACTGCGGGGAATTTGGTTATCCGCCGGGGTCCAAAACAGGGCCTGGCTCCGTTGGTTCCGTGAGTCTCAGGGGTCCCGGCTTCTGGAAACTCTCTCCCTGGCCCCTCCGTCGACACTCGAATACTCATGTGCGCTGCTTTGCTAGCATCATCCGGGCCGAAGCTCATGTGGCTCAGCCGAGCGTTCCAGGCTGTGATGTTCGCCTGCCGACCAGCTAGCCCAATCCTTCCTCCGTGACCTACTAACACACATCCTCTCATATTTAGCAATAACATCCTGGGATTTGACTTTATCCATGCCATCAAGGTATATCATATCCCCGATACACGTCACCGCCATTGTTCAACCAACCGCAACGCCTCACATGCAGCGCTCTCGATTCTACCCCCCATCCCCGAACACGCAACCCCTCCTTGGCATCATCTGACCTTCTATTAGGTATGCCTGCTAATGAATCTTATCCACCTAGGTCGTATTCAAGCGGGTAACTTATTCCAGGATTAATCCTAATACCTATGGTAGTTGCTGAGGTATTGCCCGTAAAACCACTCAATCTCTGCGTCTATCCATACCCTGCAGATCCGTAGACCTAGGAGTCTCAGGTTTCAGAAGTCTCAGATATGTGACCGATTCATTGGTTATGGGTGAATATGGTCTGATACTCTGATAGACCATTTTTGACCGTACCCCATACCCCATTCAAGGGCCCAAGTCAACACAAGGTTTAGCGAGACGACATACGAAAGATAGTAGCGGAGTCATCGGAAGCTAGGACACGCGTGAAGAATGAACAGCGTCGTATTTTATGCCGTTGATTATTGTAGGCTAGCCACAGAGCAGCCCAAGTTAGTAATAGTCTCAAGCAACTAAGCCTTTTTTTGCCTTAACCATAATGGCCTCAGAAACTAATCTCCTGAGGCCTTGCCCACTGATGATACATTTCGATTTGCAGGGGTCGAGGAAATAGAGTTTAAGTGGCGGGAACCGGAACGGTCCGTCTTTATCCCCGTGCTTTAGCTTTCGGCATCTAATCACGGCATAACTATGGCTCGCAAGGCCGCTAAATGAAGCTTCGCTAAGTTACTTCACTAGGAAAGAGTAGTCGCCTGAGGGGGTGCCATTGTCGGGTGTGGAAAGAGATCATCATCTCGCGGTCTGTCAAAGAACTACACCATAACTAGGATCGGCCCATCTCGAGCTTACCTCTAGGATCACGTCACGTCAGTAGTGGAGCAAACGTTTCATCGTAGAAAAACTACCGTCTCAGAGCAAACTCGCTCCCCAACTTATTTTCTTATTAAACTGGGAAGACTCATTAAGTAGTCTTGTTACATCTCAAATTCAAAACCGCAAAAAATCAATAGTAAGGCACGTCTAGATGCTTGTAACGATATTGCAACATTCCTTATACCCGATTATCTACCAGAAAATTGCAAAAGCGTTTATTAGAGAGTCAAATAACACAGAAGGTAAGTTCAAAAAAGAAAGCGGAATGGCCTATTTAATAATGATTTAAAAGATATACCGTCTGCAACAAGCAAGGGCTGTACTAGGAACACAGCAACGCGCACCGTGGTAATTTAAGCTGGAAAGTATTCGCCTCGTACCTATCAAACAATTGATTGTACGGTCAAATGGAGGGCGAATGGCAAAGAGAGTCGACTGGCACTCCTTGTCCTTGCCAAAGTGGCAGTTCCTTTCCGCAACTCCTTGAGATCAGTCTTGAGGGGGGTGCTTCTTTGAGTGCTCTCATGAGTCTCGATGCACAAATCAGCTCCCTGTTGTCAGCCGTCCGTGCATGCAACCAATGTTCGAACGATGCGCGGTTGATCCAGGATGCATTCTCTGCTCTAAAGCATGTTTTAGTGCTTTTAAAGGCGGAAGAAAGCGTTTATATTCCAACGTCACGTACTCATGACAGCGATGGCGGACCAAGTTCCCAGGGTCCATCTCTCAGTCTGTCTAAGGCTAGTCAATCAGTGTCCTCGAAGGAAATATTCACATTCGGAAGCATTGTTCTTGACGACTATGAGAGCACAATGATAGCTAAACGGCTTATACGGGATAGTGCTTTGAGGATTGGACGGAATCTTCGCTGGATCAGTGAAAAGTGCAGGACGATTCATCAGCTAGATTATTTGAATCATGAAATAAAAACGACTCTAAATCGTATAAAGATAATTATAGCTAGAACTGGTTAGATATAAACAACCGTTGATATTAGGTGTTTTGTTAGTTAAAAATAATACTATTCGGGTGCTTGACTTTAACATATCTTAACCTCTTAAACCTATAAAAATAACTCGCGGGCCCCGGGTGCACCTGAAGATGAGTTGATGGACCCCGATCAGGTCATGGCTTTGGACAGCCTATATCAGCAAACTCTCTCTGAACTACCCCCTATATCTAGGCCCTCAAGAGCCCATTGCCTCTGATGCCCCGTTTTATGTATCTTTACAACGAGATATTGTACTGCTTGCACTGCATTCTCGGCGTGCAAGGTTACATCGACCTTTTCTGCTCTATGACACACGGGATAAACGGTACGATCGCTCTCGACTCATTTGTTTTCGTTCGGCGCGAACCGGGCTCTCGATCTCTATGCGTCTCTGATATAAACAGCACGGGATTGATTAGCAGGCTATGGTGGGCAATACAACATCTCTTGCAAAACGTGTCGGCTGTAAGATAGGCCACATGTTTATGGCATGTTCGGTACTCGCCTTGCATGCAAACATAGAATCGGGGATCAATCAATGCGATGGCTCGCAAGGTACACCTGAGATTTACCCAGAATTCGTCCAAGCGTGTCGTCAGCTTGCTCTGGTCGGAAACGAATCTTCCCTGGTCGCAGAACTAGCCCATAGTCTGGCTTGCGTGGTGCGAAAATACCGCGTTCAGGGCGCAGATGATCTCGATGAGATATATCAGGGACTGGCACATACGACCATGTCTAACAATCAGCCCGTTGTAACCGAAGTTCCCTGTCTAGACGGACGGCTCATTGACATGGATGATGCTGTTGTAAGCACCATTTGAGCTGAGATTTTAAACACCACGTCAATACACAGTTGATATGCAATATGGTGGTATACTAGCGGTATAATACTCGTCCATACAACATACCCCGTCTCATCATCCTATGACCTCAGTGCCGCACAGTATCAACTCCTTTTGTACAAGACGGACTCGATAATATCGCTAGCCGGAGGCAGGAGAATAAACACCTTGCGTGGGGCTTCTACAGCCTTAGGACGCCTTGTCCGGTTTCCTGGCATAGACGTTGGGCCTGCCTTGCATGTTAGTCATAGCCCAGAACGCAAAGACAACCGAAAGGGAAAGGAAGAAAAGAAGCAAGAAACGAAAGCAGCAATACTTACACAATATAGTATGGCCTGATCTTGGAATTCCGCATGGCTTTCCGCATCCTCGCTACGAATAGCTGGATCTCAATATACTCCCACGCCATGATCTCCTTCAGCATGAACAGCGCAAAGCCCTCTAAACTCTCGTCCAGGAAGGCAAGGTTGTATAAGCCGATCTGCTTTAGCTTAGGGTCGCTGCTCCACCCGCCGATGGGTACCTGGTTATTTGTCTCGTGAATGTCCACGAAGCCAGCCTCCTCCATATGTTTACGCATGGTTCCCTCCAAGCCGATGCGCGCCGTCTTGCCCATGCGGTCCGTCGCCTCGAAGAACACCTTAGCCCACTGCTTGAAGATGTGATCCGGGTCGTTCTTCACCGCGGGGATGTCGCTGTACAGCGTGATATTGAACTCGCAGTCCTCGATCCACCCGCCCGGTAGCAGCACCCTGTATGCCTGTCGGTACAGCTCAGTCCAGTCGCCGATGCTGCCGTATAGTCCGCGGATATGTACAAAATCGAAGGTTTCCGGGGCGTAGGTCCACTCAAGCTGCGCGTCGTCGATATGGAACTTGCAATTCGGTGGTACCCAGGCGGGCTGGATAGGGCTGATGTCGGTGCCAATGACCTCGGCCGACGGGTAGGTATCAGCCACATCTATGGCCCAGATGCCTGTGCCCGTACCTACGTCCAGAATCTTGGACGGATTTGCGCCAATGGGTGCCTCGAACAGTTTGTCGCCCTTGATCATCGTTACGAAGTGGTGCGCTATATCCAGGCCCTCATTCTGTTTGTCGTCATTGGGCCCCCAGTATTCGGTTGTCTTGGACGCCTGGAATGTCCGACCGTGGATGTTGCGATAGTCGAGAATGCTCTCTGAGAGGGAGGCGGTGGAGGAGGCGAAGCTGTAAACGGTGAGAAAATACTCCCGGGTTTGGGCGCGAACATGTTACGTCTCGTTATCCCCAATAGAAACACCTTCGTCATCGTCCTCGTCCCCGTCCTCGTTCTAGACGATATTATTTGTCAACACGGAGTCCACTCACGCAATCCGCCCATTCTAGACAACTTCCCCTGCGGAGAAGGCAGAGAAAAAAAGATACAAAAAAAGAGAAAGGTCCAAGGTTGGAAACGGCACGGGAACGAACCACATACAAAAGGAATCTGCGTGCCACCTGTTTCCTGTGACTGCTCATTACCCTCCGCCGGTTGAGGTGACCCGGTTAACGACCGGGCCTTGGGACTGTTCTGGCTTTTCGGGCTAGACATGGCAGCCTATGCCTGTGCTCTGCCATGCGATGCAGAATTCTCACTGTCGTCGGTGCGGCTATAGGCCACTAAGTAGCCTAGGGCAGTTCAGACTCGAACCAGCAAATAGTCCAAGTTTTCAGGCTGAACTGTATGGGGTACATTGATTGCGGAAAAGAGAATTAAATACGTTGTTGCAGTGAGGATGTGGAACCACAGCCAACCCCTTCGCTTAGAGCATCGGCCCTGCAACCGACGAATGAGGACGAGCCACGGCAACGACGGGATTCACCCAGGCCAATGCAGCGATGCGATGGCAGGGCCTCGCGGATTTAGGTGGGGGTATGTTACCATGGCCTAATCCTGGCGTCAACCAACATTGTCATGAACCAACAAAGAGTGAGGTTCAGCGCTGCTGATTGGCTGGCCAAGCCAGGGTTGGTAATGAGAAGTTAACCCCGGCAGTTGTCCCCTCTTTTGCTAGTCAGAACCAACCACAGCTGCAGGGCGGTGGTACTGTAATATCGGGGTGGAGGTGCGGCCTGGTGCTGGACAAGAGGAAGGTCTCCGTCGCAGGCTGGATGGAATGTTATAAGAACAACGAAAAGCAATCAACCAGGATATCCCTCACTGGTCTGCGCTTCGTCCTTGTTGCCGCACTCCTTAGTGATTTTCTTGAACGAATACCACCAAAAGACGGTGGCGAGAATGAGCCAATAGTCAGGTCGTTGATGATGGCATGGCGACAACGAGCATGAGCAGCGGTTCTCGTATGATAGTCAGACGTGCGGGCGTAAACCTGCAGGCCATGCATGACTGGGTGATGTTGCCCCTCCGAAAGGTCATGGGTAGATGGCAGCTTGAAGCCCAAAATAGGCGACCTGCATGCAGGGGATGCCTCAGGAGCAACCAACCACATCGTATGCTTTCGTGATGGAGAGCACACAAGACAACGTGACCTTGTCAAACTAGACAAGTTTTCTCATTCATCGAGTTACCCGCCGCCATACCCCTCGTGGGAAACAGCCACCAGGCGGCCCGCTCTGCCGCACCTCAATCTTCGTTATTTGGTAAACTAAAAAAGGGACTCGCCATTCGATTGGTGTCTTGAAGCCAGGCTCTTGCTCCTGCATATCTGACAGGAACAGGTGGAGATTCTCCCCACCTCCACCACTCTGCCGGTTGGCGACCCTAGCACGTGATGCGATCCCTTCCCTCGCGGCCTTACGGTTATTTGCGGCACTCATAATGAAGATAGACGTGCATATACTGAATTACACCGTCCTTTGTCTCTTTTTGTGGTGTTTTTAGGTGTGAAATGCATGTAAATTCGGACTCGTCACAGTGAGGGGCCCTTTGCCGTACCGTAGGCTCAAAGTTGACCCCAGATTCAAGCGCTACAAGGCCAACTACAATTGATCGAGATCCGTAATTGAGCGGGGCTTGACTATACAATTTGTAACTCTCTACTCATATATGCCTCATACGTTGGGTTTCCAATCTCTACATCTGTGATAATTGCGTCACCTACCACCCGGTATTTGCCTCGGAAAGCCCTCAGGAGAACATACCTGCTGCAGCCGTAGATACGCGCAATCTTGTCACCTTTCTGCGCCTGAGGATGTGCCCACCCTACATAGCCTCTCGCCGTCACTAAAAGGCGCATATCACACCTGATGGAGTCATGAACGTGGCGGGAGACTCTTGGTACGTCTCTAATGTGACTGGCTTCAGCAATCAGTCTCTTCCACCAATTCCCAAGGCTTCTCGCTCCTAATCTTGCCATGCAGTTTGCTGCGAGCCAGGCATGAATAGGGGCAAGCAGCTCAGATGTATTCTCGAGACTGGAAGAAAGCTCACTTTCTTCCCCTTCGTCAGTGCTGCAGGATTCATCGGCTTCGACGTAATAGACATCCAAGTTGTCCAAGTTTCTTTCAGAAAGGAGTCCAACTCCAGTGAGTGTCTTGAAAATCAAGACGGTCGCATCAGCGCCCAGATTCAACTCTGGGCCATCTGGCGAAGTTGCGGTATCTGGGGCCTCGATATCTCCGTTTCGACCAACAAATATGTTCCCCAGGTAGTGAACTGTATCGACAATCATGCCCTTAACGATAAGCGTGGCTTCAGACAACGAGAAGATACTGATTCCTCCTAGCTCCCCGTCTCTTTGAGGAAGTTGGATGATGTAGTCAAATTGTCTTCGCGTAATAACATCGTCAAGCTTAGTCCAATCGGGCACCCACGACGGCAAGTCCTCACGAACGGTACGGTGCGCAGCCTTGAGGTAGATGTAATCCAATGGGGCGTAGGATTTGATCAAGGCGGCGGCAAACTCCATGAAGACTTCCTCTGGGGAATTTATGTAATTCGGCTCTGGGATCAAGTCTTTACCGTTAGAACTAAGTCCCAGGAGGGCGAAAAGCTTGTCTCGCGGATCGGTGGATAGCGATGACCGGCTCCGACGAATGGCCTCCGAGAAACTAACATGCCGCCCAGTCTTTCTGTCGTCCCGAAATTGAAGTAGAGTGGCGAGTCCGCTAGGAGAGTTGTTTGAGAGTCTTCTGGAAGAGATGGTAGCATCCCTGGCGTACAGGCGGCAGCAATTGACGAACTCTTCCCAGGATATGCTATAGCGGCCAAAATACACGACGACATCCGAAGCAACTGCAACTTCTTGGATGATCCAGACACGCTCCCAGTATGGTCGTGAGAGTAGATCCTGAAGCACGACTGAACCAACGAGATCGGGTTGATGGTCAAGATCAACATAGGTGGTATCAGCTTGCAGTTGAAGCCCAGTTTTGTTGACACGAGCTTCGGGGCCTAACCACACAGCTACTAGACTGGCCTTTTGGAAGATGGCGCGCATTCTCTGTACTTGCACGCTTCTTTCGTCAGGATCTTGCTGGTTAATGCATAAAGCATCCGCCCACACGTATTGGGCGCCTCCGGCGCGGAGTCGATGAAGCGCGTCATATAGATTCGTTGTGATTGGGACAACAAAGTTGTTCAGTCGTATGGTCACTGTCCTGGTATGTTGGCCCCAATTGTATGACAATGCAACATATTTCGGAGACTTCGGTAGCGGAACCACAACAAGGGTAAAGGCCAAAGTGGCGCCAGTCCATGGGGCCGTGAACTTTAGAAGGCGGATCTCGGAGTTGTGGAAACTCAGCTGGTTGTAAAGGGGGCTTGTCTGAGGAAGCATAAATGTACCAATTTTCAACCCATTGAAGAGTGGTATGTGTCTTAGCCATGAACTGTTGGAGTTGATTTCCAAGATCCGTTCGAGCTACGTTTGTTAGTGCTGAAATTTCCCAACGGTTGGCAAGATCAAAGCTCACAGCTCGTGAGAAAGATGTGACAGTTTCTTTCAGGTTCTGCAGATTCTCCCTGCAGCGCTCTAGTTTTCCAAAACATCTCTTGATATTCTGAAGGGATCCAAGAGGTTTAGAACCCTTCAAATCACAGAAATAAGCATTCCCCTCGTCCTGGGAATAGAAAATGTCCCAGGATCTATTAGACTTGACCAGGGCTGTGAGAAGTTCGTCCAGCAACGTCATCACATGAAGGGTCCAATCGTAGGACAGCCTGGCCGTGGTAGATTCTGTATACTCTGACAAGGACAGAGGATGGTCTTGTCTCTAGTTATAGTCAGCAAAAAATGATATGAAATTGAATTCATCTCAGCATAGGGGGGTTCACTCCAAGATGACAAATATGGGACACTGACATATCGATCAATCCTACGTTCCAGCTCGCGTGCCACATCGTCCCATTCCCGTTGGATCTGCATTATTCGAAGCGATAGAATGGCTAGGAAGTACTCTCGGGGGTTCCAGAGAGGACAACTTCCATCGAGATTGCCGGCGGAGATCGGATCCTCATCCCATGATCCAGGGTCCTCCAATTCGTCGGTGTCGAGGTCAATCTCATCATCCAAGTGAGGGTCGACAAAAGCATACGCAGTCCAATTCCATTCATCCCGTCCCACCACAAGACATGAAATTTGGGCCCTGCATATGCTAAATTTCTCTTCATCCCACTCATGCGATAGGAATGAGATGTCTCTCCACCTTCTCTGGGGATATTCATTCGTCGTCTCGCGCAAAGAGTCTTCAGACCGAATGAGGAATACTGGTAAATGGAATTCCAGGTTGAACCAGCGCCAATCAGCAGGCCTCTGTCTGGTGATTAGCTGAAACGCCCGCAAATTTCGAATCGAATCCAATATCAGGCCCTTACAATATCGACTCCTACAAATGCTTCCGAGGTAATGTACCTGTAAATTGCGTCTCGCAGTCCTTCGACTTGATTGTGGGGTGCTGTACATGCTAAAACTCGAAGAGGCTCCGGATGTAAACCTCTGAGGTAGCTATGTACGAGTGAGCAACCGCGTAGCCATTCTCGAGGCAGCAAACACTATACATGAGGCGTCTCGCGGCAATAGGCCCGTTACTGTCTGGGAATCTCTGAGACAACATTAGTCTTGAGTTTTCGTCCCTAACCAGAGGAATTTGCGTACTTGGTTCTTTAGTGCCTCACCAAGCTGAGCTGGCGTGCGGCATAGCCGAGCACAAGAGGATTCATTGCCTGGCGGGTCTGTCCTGTCATCAACCCATGCGAGCCCCCCGTACGACTCAGGCCACGGGGGCCTCTCCGTGTGGAAGTGTATTCGGCTGTAAGAGTTGGGGAGAGTAGGTCGGCAGTAACTCCGTATTTCCTCTGCTTGCAGACGTGGAATTTGAGATAACCAGTCCAAGAACACGTCGAGCCAGTCGCCGCCCACCCCTCCCTCCCTCGCCTGTTCGAACCAGGGTCTATCGTAAATTGGCGAGGACCCTCTGTGTGTTGAATATACAGAAGGCCACGCTTTGTCCACTGTTGCCGAAGCAGAGCTGACTTCGTTTTCAAGAGCCATGGCAGGTGTGCACCCGAAGACGGGTAAGAGTTCTACCAATGTACCAACGAGGAGCAAATGTAGGAATGATAGCTCACCGGCTAGAGTGGTAGACCAACATGGTCTTGGGAAATTGATATCGAGAAATCTGTTAGCGAGGAGCTCTTAAATCCTTGATAAGGCGCATTCGGATAATACGTTGCTCCAATGAGACAGCCACAATCTGGTCGGGGCAGTGGAAGACAGAGTAACGACTGCAGCAGACACACTCTGCCTGTGGGGAAACAAATTAAATCCTGTGAAATCCTTGAGGCCTCCCTCTGATATCACTTAGGCTGATAATAAGTGTAGTTAGGCAGATATAACTAGAGTCCACCGTTACGGCTGAGCGGCTGAGCTGTCAGCCCGCAGTCATCCGGGGGTACAAATACACTTCGTTCTGCATATGTCAGCCCTGAAGTACGCCTCGTTATAGCCACGCGTCGCCACCTATCAACATCCTGACAGTAATCGCGGACACGCTGTTGAGATCTGAGCCCCAATTGCTTCTGGCCTCATTCCTCCGGACCACCAAGAGTGATTGACAACACCAAGAGCTGTCAGGCTGCAATAACAACGGAATGGTCTCCCCTACCGGATCCAATCAAGATGCACGTCTTAAACAACACGAAGTAGGTTGTTTGATCACTGACCACCGCTCGGCCCACTCTCAAACGTAGCACAGCCGATCACGCGCCCCCCAACACCCAGTAAGGGCTCGACCAAGGCAACGTGCAATTTAAACAGCAAAGTGCATAGCTAGTTAGGCGTGCTGCAGGCTTGAGCATCAGGCAGCAATGCGCCAATGCATTGCTGACAACATCGGCTGAGAAAACACCGCATCTTGCCTATTTTATCCGCCTTAGCTACTGCAGGGAGGCAAGCAACTCATAGTCTTCGTATCATATGAGGTAAGACGGGAAGCTCGATTACAACCAACACCTGCAATGCAGCAGCAGATTTTTACTTTGAGGGCAACTAGATAGCATAGACCGCTTATAGAATAATGTAGTCTCTTTCAATCAAGAACCACGGGTAGTAGACTAAGTGATCAGCACGGGGCGGGCCGGTTTTCCCTGCCATGATTTAATCTAATAAAGTGTGTGGGGTAAGCGATAGTTTCAACCACCCACTAGCGCAGCCTTTAGTATAACGATGGTCAAGAATTTCAAATCCCGTCGCACTTGCGGCTGAGTCGATAGTTTCTCCCCTCACCACCCCACCACGATTTCTTACTCCGTAGTACAGAGTATACGTCTTCCTTTAAGACGATTGCGCCTTACCCTCCACTCAGCCAGTGACCCGCTAAGCTGAACAAACGCTTGCCCGCCCTCGGGGTCGCCTATCCCCTCACCCGCCCGCCGATCAAGGGTAAAGGTCCGATATACGTATATTGTTGGAGAAGTGGCATGTATGATGGTGTTACACGGGCATCCAGCTCCAGGGAAGATGTTACCCCATGATACAGGATTAGCAGGTCTAGTATCTTGGCTTTGCCCTCTCAGATACAAAGACAACGAGGGAGGACGAAGAACAACGAGGACGAACAGAATGAACCTGATCAATACACTCAAGATCATCCCAAGATCATCTTTCATCATCAGTGACCTAGTGAGGGCGCGCTGTCTGACATATATCCCCACCACAACTTGATCAGTTGCCTGCAATTAGACACCTATCTGGCGTGTGTTCATATACGCCCTGCTTGTAAGACTCGATCCCTGCTGCAGGCGATGTTTTCGAGTTGGTCGGTTCGATCGTGACGGTGTCGGAGCCGTCAGATCTAGGGTCTCTCTCTCCCCTGGGGTTTCCTTCCTCAACATCAATTGTGATTTCTTGAAACACCATGATGCCCCCGTACGATGGCGTCGCCTAAGCTTCATCTTCCCGTGCTACCGGATATATGCCCGAACTCTCTACTAAGTCCATCGACCTTGTCTGGTTGATATTATCAGACGGGCAAAGGTTAATCGCCGAACCAGACCGTGTGGAATCGGGTGAGGAGAATCGTCGTCCGCTCACTGCCGCCATGGTCCTACTGTTTAGCTTGGTCGCTACTGAACTGTCGGTCCGTCCAAACGACCAGAACTTGGCTGACCGTCCGTGCCCGCTGTCTTGATATCCCTCGCACCAGTTCCTGAGCTTGATAATATGACTAAACTCCTGATGCACGCCTCGGGTGAACTCTTGTTGAAGCTGTGCTGATACTTGGCGCATCTTAAAGAAGCTAAGAGGCATAAACTCACAGTTTTGACTTAAGAGTACTGAGTGGATAGGAATTACTAATCGCATCGCGATCATGGAGGCCTTAGCCTGAGCTGTGTTACCTCGGCAAGGCATACGAATGATGGTGAACGTGAGGACGGCATCTTCAAAGAGGGGCTCCTGTGTCCACTCCCGTAGCGCTTTGAAAGAGGCATGGATGGGAGTAGATAGTGGGCATCCTTTTAGACCAGGACCTTAAACCCGGAGCTGACACGGGCCCGGATGGCAAAGAAACCCAGATGGACCCCTGGAAGTATCTGATTCTCTTCTGTCGTATATGTCGATATAGATCGAAGTTTCGTCTCGAAGTCTAGAGTCTAGATCTGTATCCTCGACCTGATAATATCGCTCACCTAATGTGGCTCTGTGAAATGATAGCTAGCTGACACGAAGCGCTCGACGTCTCGATCAGATTGAACGCGGCGGAAACTCTCTATCCTCTTGTGATTGGGCCCAGTTTCCTTCGGCATCCCTAGTGAAAGCATCCGCGGCCGGCCCGCGTCCTGCCTCTAGTCCAGTCTCCAGATCCCCATACCTCATCATCACCTTCTCTCTACTAATTGCCCATTCGCCCGCGATGTCTTCACCGCCGAGTTCCCAGCCTCCACGCGCGCGCCAAAGGAGGCAAAGGGGCCCCCGAGAGATCGCCGACCGCCGCAGGATATCTTTTAAAACCCTTTATTAACCCAGGCTCCGTGAGTTGCAAGGTGATCGAAGAGGTGATTGATGCGCACACGATGTCACGCGCCAAGGGGCGGTATGTAGTCGCACTCGGTGAAATTCGGCGAATTGTCAACTTTAATTCGGGCAGTTACAGGCCAGCAACCAACAAGCAATCCCTTCAGTGCTTGGGACGAGTTTCATTCATTCACACAAGGGCTTCCTCGCGTTTAAGTGTGTGACTATAGCCTCGTGATGCCCTTAATTGGTCGCCACGGTCCATATGGGGCCAAGTTGATGCAATGAGAGCGATGAAACAGGAGACAATTCAGATCCGCCAGTCTACTTCCAATCTAGTAGCAGCTCAGTAGGACCATGGGGCTCGGGGGATTTGTGGAAACCAAGCGTGACCCCGCCGGACATAAATGCGATGCCCAAGTAATTGCCCGACCTTACACTCTCTTTTCTGCCAAATTCCACCGACACAATCCGACAACCAACCCAATAGCTTCGCTAGGCAGGGAGCTAGCGAATCCTCGTTACTCTTGTAGAAATGACACCGTTTGTCCGAGCAGCCCCTCGGAGCGAATTAAACCATTGATGAAGACGAAGAGAGGCTTAGCAACCCTACGTCAACCTTGCCCTGCAGATTTTCATGGAGGTAGAGGTATAAAAGAGGTCGGCGGCGTGTCTAAAGATGTCTTAACATCCAACTCCGGCACTCTATTCCATTAAGCTTCAAACTTGTCGAGTCAAAGACACACACACCATTGCACGATGGAGCGAGTTCGGGTCAACCCAGTTATTCCCGGATTTGCCCCCGACCCTTCCATTGTCTATGTGGACGGCACCTACTTTCTTGTCAACTCCACGTTCCACATGTACCCCGGATTGCCAGTCTACGCCTCCAAGGACTTGAGAGAATGGAAGCACATTGGTATGTTGCCCTGCTCTTATCCCTCCCCATAGCCCATTCCTGCTCACAAGTTCAACAAGGCAATGCGCTCGATGGGCCTCAGCGGATGAGTTTCCAACGGTCTATGACCAGGCTCGTCGGTCCCGACACTCCGAACGAAAAAATAGCGGCCCAGGGCGGCCTTATGGCTCCTTCGATTAGATACCACAAGGGTACCTTTTATATCGTCTGCACCAATGTTTTTCATAAACCCTCTCCACTGCCCGACGCCAGCGAGTGTCAAAACTTCATCTTGTCGACTACGGATATCTGGGCAGACGAATGGAGCGACCTGGTCTTCTATGACTTCACCGGAATCGATACTAGCCTGTTCTGGGATGACGACGACCGGGTATACCTTATCGGCGCCGGTTCTCGCGCTCCCGAGACGAAGATTACGCAATTCGAGATCGATCTGAAGACTGGGGCAAAGCTCTCCGAGGAGAAGTTGCTCTGGGAGGGCATTACAAAGGTCTTCCCCGAGGGTCCGCATATGTACAAGAAGGACGGGTGGTACTACCTTCTCATCGCCGAAGGTGGCTGCTTTGCCGATCATCATAGCCTGATGGCCCGGTCGCGGGATATCTGGGGTCCCTACGAGGTGAACCCAGCTAACCCGGTGCTACCAAAGGCAGACCCCAATGGCTATATCCAGTACACGAGCCACGGAGACCTTTTCCAAGACCCTTCGGGGCAATGGTACTTTGTGTGCCTAGGTGTTAGGAAGAATAATGGTCGTTTTATCATGGGACGCGAATCCGTCCTCACTACAGCCACCTGGCCTGAGGGTGAATTCCCCGTGATTGACCCTGTGAGGCTCGACGTGCCACTCCCCACCAAGCAGAGTTCTTCGGAATGGCCGATCACGAGAAGGTCTAATCGTCCACACGTCTCTTACCTCCGCATACGCGATCCCGTCGAGGAAAACTACCAATATGACGGAAAGAACGTTACCTTGACATCGAGCAAGGCGGACCTAAACCAGTCCGATGAGCCGGTGACGTTTACCGGAAAGCGCCAGAGACACCTGGATGGCTCGGCTTCGGCGACACTAGAGTCACTGGCCCACTTAGCTACGAATGGCTCAGGGCTCAAGACTGGGCTATGTTACTATAAGGATGAACACCGTTTCGTCCGCGCTTACCCAGACATGGGCTCTAAAAAGATCGTCTGGGAGATTATCAACAAGGCCAGGGGGATCGAACGGAGAACATCTCGCAGCGAAGGTGCGCTGGGTCAGGGCTCCAAGATTACGTTCGGAGTTGACTATACCGAGCTGGAACTCGCGTTCTGGTATTCTATTGATGGGGGGGCAAAGGAGGAGCTCGCTAAGATAGATAGTCTGGATATGACTGGGCATGACTTCGTGG